>JABFPD010000750.1:0-10237 GCA_022817545.1 Cremastobaeus sp. ZL-2020 | reverse complement strand
AGACTAAAAATTTTATTTTGCAAAATAATCTCAAATATTTTTCATTATATTTATTTGTACTTAAATTAAAACTAAATAACTTTGATACTAGTAAACCACTTGTATCAATAATTTAAAGTATGTCTTTTTTTACGTTGAAAATCCTTGACTTTTGAATTATCTGCCAGCTTCACCACTATATTTGTTGACCCATGTCAACTTTGCGAGTAAGTCGAAAGACTCGCCGTGCTAAGATGTCGCGAGTCGCTGTTCAATATGGATGAAAAAGGGGAAATTAAATTTATTAATATACAAAAGAAGGAGGGCCGGAAGATGGAGCGACTGATGTAACTAGAAAGTGGAACTAACTAATGAATGCAACAGAAACAATTCATTTCGTCGAGCTTTTCAGGCGAGACTCTCGAGGCACGCGGTATTCCCGGATGAAAAAGTGGAACCGGCATAAGTACCCAAAGACTTTGAATTTTGCGCTCAAGCCTCGACGGTGCATCTTACGACCTCGGCCGTTCTGGACCGCGCTCAAGATCCCACGGCTGTAGACGTTTCTCGAGAAAAAATCAAATCCGGTTTCAGTTAGTTCGCTCATTTTCCTAATAATTAATTCAGATCAACGGGAATACGCGCTTTCGAGCGACAACAATTCTTCAGGAGGAAATTTGTTTAGGGCATCAATAATGGAATTACGCTGTCGAGGAGATCGAAAGTATTCGCCGGCGAGCAAACAAGTTAAAATAATTCTATCCGCATCTTGATCGATTTTCTGTCGTCTCGCCGCATAACTATTTGCGCAAACAATTCATTAATTAATGATGGGTATTTTGCAAACACAAATAACGAGCCGAAAATTCGACTGGACGCCATCGGAACCGGCGATATAGATTTTTCTCGGTTGAATTTACTTTGTGTCCACAGCGACGGGGAATTTGTGATGAAATGGAAAATGAAAAAGGAATTGGAATGTTTTCGCCCTCCGTGACTGCGGCCTAATGAATAAAAATTGTCCAATCACGCAGGCTTCTGCGAAGAACGTCATCTCGAATTGGCGCGCGAAGCGCAAAAGTCTTCTGATCAGATTAATCTCCGGAGGATGGCATTTTATTTTCGGTTCTTTATGGCAATGTTGTCGCTCGAGTCTGCCGAGCAAATGGCGCAAATGATTGTCACGAACGATGTGTATAAATTGTTTCCGAATAAACCAAAGTGAATGATTCTTTTCGATTATCTCACGCGTGTTGGGCAATAATTCATGATTTTCCAAACGGCGCAACAAGACAATAAAAATCGTGTTTCGCAAAAAAGGTAATATCTTACAGAAAGATTAATGGAGATCTATATTTTTTCTGCCGATATGAGCGGTGATTTATAAGCAAAAGAGCAGATTTAACTCGGTTTGCTTCTCTAAAATACTCAGATATAAGTCACAGTCGTCATTATTTCTGTATCAAAACCTTTCAACGCTGCACCAGGCAGAAACGTACGTGCGACTTATCATACTAACATGATTCTCCTGAAACTTATCGATTTCATATAAATCAACCGTGTCTTGCGGAGCATGTAAACGCCATAACTTCCATTCACAATAGCCCTTATCGCACCGACTATCACAATCTCGCACTTAATAGCCGTTAATTGATTGGATTGACCCTAAATTTATCCCATTTACTTACTAATTTTTCTCTTCATTCGATTGCCGTAAAAATTGGTTTATTCAACTGTTTCAAGTCGCCGAATGCTAATCTGACAGAAAATTCAGGAAATTCAAAATTACGCATCCAAAATGGTGGAAAAAGTACGTGAAAACAATTTTAGGTCGATAAATAAAAGGTTAGTTCATTCGTTCTGCTTCTACAAACGAAATTTTACAATACAGTGTGAAAACTTTTTTAACCAAATTAAACGAGGTTAAATTTGAAAACCACTTGAACATGTTTTAAAAATGAGACAGAGCGTTTTATTCTGAAACAGTAGTTTATAAAGTGTGTTTACGCTATATACTAGCAACTTAATTACAATAGCTTTTTACTTTGTTTATTCATTGCGCATTTCTAAAAGCATTTACCTCATTTTTTCATGGAAACCTTGGATTTTTCTTTTTATAATCTGTAAGTTCAATGTTAACTTCATAATTAGCGATCAAGAAAACCGTAAGAACTGATACAAACAAAATTTAGTTGAAATGTTTTCAGAGAAACAACAAATATGTTTGTAATGGAATTTAGAAAATTATAAAATGGTATTAATGAAGACAATTCAATTACGATTAAATTAATCCTATTAAATTAAACATTTGCATTGAAAAAAATTAGTAACGCGATTTGCAGAAAAATGCGAAAAGACAGAACAAAGATTGAATTGTCTACCTAATTATAAAAATGTTTCAGAAAATTATAATTGAAACTTGTACGGAAATGGATCTGAACACTATATTTTTACTTGAATGGAAAGTTTTTTTATATGCGAAGAGAATGCAAAAACGATGCGCTCGTTAGAAGGTTGAAATAACCCAGGTCACTGAATAAATAATGTACTAAAAATAAGGAAAAGGCGAATTATTGTAGACATTTTTAGAAAAATCGTTTTTCTCCGTATTATACATATGGAGTATGTAGGTGTCAACTTTCTAACATAAAATGAAATATATTTTTGAATAAATTTATAGTCTGTTTCATATGAATTGAAGATTGTACATAAATTAACGCATCTAATAGTGCAAACTATTTTTAGCGAATTCAAAATCTCACAAGATTGGGAAGACAAAAAATCGTAGGATAAAATTAATATTTATTTTAAATATATGAAAAAAAATGTCAACGTGTGCATTTGACTATTATTAAAATTTTTTAACTTTGACGCAATTAACATAAATTAGTCCTATTATTTGAAAAAGCTTTTAGTAGAAAAAGTATTGTATCAATTTTGCAAAGTATTTTATAAAATTCATGTGCAGACTGTGAAAGAACGAATGTTGGCAAAAAGTTGTCAATTATTTTTGCGAAGAAATGTTTAACGAAGTAACTTCGTAGTGGAATTGTTGAAAATGTACTATAATAATTTGTCATTTTGCTCTGCAGTCGCAGTAATATTGAAAAACGTTAACGATAACTGCGCTGTAAATCTTAAAAACTTTTGAAATACTTTTTAAATTGTTTTTCAAGATTTCGCGAAACTTTCATTTCAAGTTTCATACACTACGAAAAAGTATCATCCGCTTTGTGAAGCAAGCGAAACAAAATAAAGATTGATTCGAAATGGCAACGTTCATTTCCTCGTTTGCGGCCCCGCACCCCTTTAACCTTCTATTAGCTCTTGTTTCGGGATTGTGTTACCAATATTCTATTTCTAATCTCAATTACCAGATATTGTTTGTCGAAAAAACCGATTCCCGAACGACGTTTTTGGATCGCCAACAGCTTCAATTAGATACTTGTAGTCAGCCTGGATTGCCATTTTTTCACTAAAACTGCGACAACTTACACTTAGTTGAATTAATAATTCTGAACTGACTTCGTAAAACGAAGTTTCATAAATGCAAATTAATTTCGGAGCTAATTTAAATTCTGTTCCTAACTAACATCTCCAAATATCTTATTACTAATTATGGGAATACTTGGGAATATTTAACTTGAGAACTGTATTTTTCACAGCAGCCCTTCCATAAATCTTTCATCAAGATTGAACTTATAGTCCATATGTCTCGAACAGCAGCATCCAACTTTAGTTCCAGCTGTCTACTTATCGATACTCAAGTTATAGATGATGCAACAATTGTGCGTCTCGACTAAAAATTGAGTGACTTCGTGGCAAGATAAATACGTTCTATGACGAGGGATTATATACATTATTTATCGCGTTATTTATGGTCAAACGTGCTTATCAATATCACCCTCTCCCTCCAATTTCGGAAGCCGTCAAATTCGGAAAATTCGATCATTGATCATAAAGCGATTCATTCTGAACCGATTATTAGACAAAATCCGATAATGTTGCACGATTATTCCGGCGGAATAAAGTGCACTTGCGTCGAAAACAGGAAGCGTCGTTACCGTCGGGGAAAACCGCACGTGGATCGACAAATTTTTGAAACGCAGTCAGGTAATGACTTCGGCAACGGTATCTAATGGTCGATCGGACCTGCGTCGGGGCAACGCTTGCCGACGTGGAGGCAAGCGTCGAACTGAACAGACAGCATTGTTCGAATTTGCCGTGACACTTGACGGCAAAGTAACGGAAGCATTATAGGCGCGAATCGCGAAAACGTGGCCATATTTCTATTGACAATACGCTCGACTGTATAATTGGCGTCGCTCAACGAACAACACTGTGATAACTTTGACGACGCGGCCACAAAAGTAAACAAAGCGACGAAAACGAGTAGAGAAGCTTGATGCCGTTCGACTAACACAATCGAACGAACGCAACGCTTTGACGTTTCCATTCGAGTACGAATACACGCGATACACAAGGAAACAGTCAAGATAGCACTTTTTCCCTGCTCGTTTTTCGCACCGGCAAAAAAGAAACAACTTCTTTATCGAGCAGCATTTCGTATCTCCGTGTACCGAAATCAATCAATCGCTTAACAATGTCTGCCATTAATGTCCAATTGTTTGGAGACTTTTATTAAGAACAAATTCATTCGATTCCTTACTCACGGTCAATTCAGTCTTTCGGCCGGTTTTTTGCCGTTTGTTTGTTCCCGCGTTGCTTTTATTTCGGTTTTCACCCAGCAACAAAGCAAATATTGATATCCGCTGCGACTGCGGATAATTGATGCTACGAATTGGAAAATGCACATATTGCTTAAGCGGGGAAATTGTTTTCTACAACTGATAGGTTGTTAAATCAAGCAGAACCTTGGTTTTCAATGTAACTGAAATATTCACAAAGAAGAAGCAATTTTTCAGGGACGTCGCCAAAACGATATTGTTAAATTATAACAACATAGTTTTCAAGCGTATCGAAAATAACTGGGAAAATGTTCAGATTACATAGGCTGAATCAAAGAAAACTTCCGAACGTCTGAATTTCGTAACTCGTAAGATTCTCGGGCGCGATTCGATACATGTGTAAAATCAGCAATTTACATACAAGTTCTGTTGCATTATGTAAAAGGTGTAGGATTCAGCGTAACAATTTAGAGCGTATTTGTTCTTATAAGTGAATACATTTCAATAAACGAATTATGGGACTTATTTTAACCGTGTTTATTTCTGGAACTCAGCAACTCGATGAAGAGCGGAATTTTCAGCGACCGAAGATTCCGGAAAACAGCGCGGCGGGCTTAAAATGTCGAAATCAATGTTTCTTAGCCGGCATTCGGACGATTTATCTCTTTCCGAGCGAGGACCCGGCGGCATTAAAAATGCACCTGGCGAAACGTCATTATAAAAATCGGAATGAAAAAATGGAAAATAAAGAAGACGTCTTGGTAAAGTGTAACCATTTGTCTCGCTTAACGTTGACTCGGATAAGGAAAGAGGCAGAGGAAGAGAAAGTAGTAGAAGCATTTGGGAGTCGCATAATTCACGCGCTTTTGAGTTCGGGAACTCTGCCCCTGCGGAATCCTAATTGAAAAAGAAATACTTGAGCCAAGTTTCGCAAAGTGCGCCTAAATCTCATGCAACTATCGGAAAGGTCATGCATTCGACTTTCGGTTCACACTATTATTTTCAAATTTGCACGGCCCGCGCGTTGCCTACAAATCTATCAGTTATAAATTTGATCGCCGTAAATACGAGTCGAACAACGTCCGGGCTCTCATTTTTATCGCTAAGCAAGTTTGATTCGCGTTAAGAATCGATGCAGTTGGGCTTTCGGAGCTTTCCTGCTGTTGTATTCTTATTTCAAAAGCAAATGAAACTTTCGTTTTTTCGAATCGGAAGCCAAGTCGATGAAACGTCCTGCGAGTTTATGCGCTTAATACCGCCGCAATTGGGCGATAGACTCCAAGCCGGCACCGGCACCGGCACATGTGTTCCGGCGAGCTGGAAATATGGTTTATTTAAATGGCGGGCATCGGCGCCGGACAAGAAGCGACACCGTGACGAAAGTTGTCGTTTCGTTGGCGCCTTTTTGCTCGGAAACTCGGCAGGCTCGAGTGCACGGAATCCCGGGAAATATTTATAAGCCAAGGCCGCTGTTCGTCTTCGGGCGGCTGTTCTCGGAATACGGGATTGGTGGCGATAAAGATTTACTGTTTTAATTCATTGCATTTTCATGGCGCATCGCAAATAATTTAGCCAATGTATTTTTGGTCTTTTACAGCTTCGAATCTGCCGCTCGGATTTCCGGTAATAACTCAGTCGCCAACAACAAAAGTCGTAGAAGTGGGTCGCCATGCAATTCTAGCTTGCAGTGCCATGGGCTCGCCTACACCAACAATCTCGTGGGTGCGAAATCTGATGCCAGTTAACACATCCGATCCACGGTACACTGTGATGAGCACGGGTAAGTGCTTTGAACCTTATCTAAGTGCAATTAATTTGCAGTCTGATTCATTTCGCTGAATTTGATAAATAACTATATTTCATCCGTCTATTAATTGATAAGTTTGTTATCAAAAATATTTCTCCCAAGTGTTGCCGAGGCAATGCCAACTTCAATCAAGATGTATTTTCTAATTAATTTATGTTTCAATTAGTGGCGAAATAATTAGTCGCAGTTTAATTAATTAAACTTTTTTAATGAATAGTGCGCGTTCGGCCACTTACTAAATTGGTCAGGCCAAAAAGGCTGAATTATTGATAGCGATAATTAAAGCCCATTTTCTTTCTAAACAAACTTCGCTGCGATCCAAATAAGTAGAACAGCCGGAAGCTTACGGAAGGATTCGCATTACGCGCTACCGCACAATATATACTGCCAGAATTAACGGTACAATGTAAATGATAACAATCAACAACTCATTCTATTTTTAAGTGTTTAGCGAAAATAACTTTCCACGAGGCATGCGGTCGTGCCTCGTGATTGATATCCAATTCGTTGTTCGTCGATTAAAAGCTTTCGCCCGTCGGCTTTTGTTCAAGACACCGCCGCTTCGTCTCGCCTAATCGATATTAATTGCCGTTTTGTCGCGAAATTTAATTCATCCGAGTTTATTCGGCAATGTTTAACCTCATTCAGGCAAAAGGCGCTCGAACGCGACTCGGCTCCGAATTGCGAGCGCGTTCGAAGGCGATCGCGGCTGCAGGAATTAAAATAGACCGATAATGCGAAAACGAACGACGGCCGAATCAATAGGATATTGTCAGCGGCATTATCGAAACATGATTGTTGAACAATGTCCGTATTTCAAAAGCCATAACGCCGGCACATTGATTGAGTAGACAGGCAATACGGAAGTACATTACACTTTATGTTCATCTCGACTTAAAGTATCGCGTTACGTCTTGCATCATGTAACAACGTACACTCCACGGAAAAGTATCTGTTTCACACGTAATTACTTTAAGTGCTTGCACTTATCCTGAATTAAACACATGTAGCTGTGTAACCGCCAGACCGACATCGCACGCGAAAAATGAATATTTCGGAAACAGACTCCCGCTTTTGCCTCCCATTTATGTTTGATGGTGTATAAAAAGCGTCAAAGTCTCATTATTGAAAGAGAAGACAGGCCGCCCTCGCGGAATGTAACCTCCAGCTCGAAAAAGGTCGCATGGATTTTTATGCGCGCAGTTTTTCCTCCGCGCCAATCAAAGTCGCCTCTCATCATTCGCTCGACAAAGATACCTGCTCCGCGGCGCGCTCGACTATTTGCAACTCGTCGGAATAAAAAAAGCGTTTCGGTTTTATTGTTACACACGAGATTTTCATCCTCTCGCGGCTGCGGATTTTACTAGCTTTGATGACGTGGGGATTCGTCTCAATAAAAAAACTTACTCTTGCCCAGGAAAAGAAGTCAATATTACGTAAGTAAAGGTCCGCGATTACGGCCCGTGTGTGTGTCGGCGTGCTTGTGCATGTACCTCGGACATGCGACAACGCCAACAAACGCCATAGAAATTTTGTAGAAAATTGCCCCGAGGAAACAGGGCAAAAAAGAAGCTCGCTCGAGCATATACACTCGACAGGAAATCTGATCCTTGCTTGTGATCGTAATATGAAAAGATACCAACGATATTATTGAAAGCTAAAAAGAACGAGATTTTCGAATCGCTGTTCGCCTGGAATTATGTTTCAAAAATGTCTTCGCTATGAATTTCGATGTAGAGTAATTGTGCTTCGACGAGATTTCTTCTTCGAAAATGCCCCCTTTTTACCATTTCGAATCCGGGTCTGTTTTCAACATTCCTTTGTGTCATTTTTGTTCGGATCTTATTTCATAAACCGACACCTCTGAATCGACGTCGGTTTTGATATAATTATTTATTGCACTCCGAAAGCGCGTCATCTCTCTCGATTCGCCCGCGCTGAAACTCTAAATATGCTAATAAAATGCGCCCGACGTAATTAGGAAAAAATCCGCGCGATAGAAAGACGGAACCACGAGGCAGAACACGGGCTAATTCGTGGAGGCTATTTCTGCTTAAAAAACCATGGACTTGATCAGCGGCTCTTAGCTTGAGCGCGCGCGGTTATGTTTTAGTTCTAAAGGGAGCAAATACTTTGCGATAATGATGAGTGAAGGTGGTTGCGGAGCTTGTTGCTGGAGCCAAAGTTTTGAAATAGCTACAAAGTGCCGCGAGTTATATTTTCCGGTGGCACTGCAGAGACTTGAGTGGCGCAAAAGGACGAATCGGGGCGGCAATATATTAGAGGGTGTTTAAAGTTATCCGGCCCGATAATGTGGGGGAATTAAAAGAAAAGCATTGCCCTCGAACGTTACGGGCGCCGAGGGGATTAGCCGGGGAGAGATAGCGGAAAGCGCGTCGCTGAAGGCTGCTGCCGGGTTTGTTTATTTATCTATTAATAAACGGGCGAATAGGTTGCTGGTAACCTACGTGGGGATCAATTATGAAATTGGCTTTCGGAGATAAAATGTAGCGTTTTCGTGGACAGGTTGTGTGGGCGAGTCGGAGTTGCCATCAGAGCGTCGGAGCCATTAAGCAAGGTTGCTAGGTGCAGGCGAGCGTAGGAGGAGTTGACTTATGAAAGCAGGTATACTTACGCCCGGTAACACCCGGAAAGAAGCACTCGGTCTGGTGCTCGAGCTTTAGACGTTGGGGCCAGATAACGCTTCCAAACAGATCGTTATCTTAAACGTTATTCTGTCAACGAAACAGAGATAATGACTTTTTCTTGTCAGATCGGTCGCAATACAGGGATCGCGGATCTACATTTCTAATTTGGGATCAGGATTTGCATATACCGCGCAACAAGTAAGCCTGCGGAGCATGTGAAGGGAACACGACAAACCAGTTAAATATTGAAATGTTTTAATTAATTATAGTTGTCCGTGTCGTTTGAGGCATGAGTTATAGTTTATTAATATTGATGAGGGGATCCGAGTTTAGGACGCTAAGTCGGTTTGCCGTGCGAAATTTTCGAAATGATTAGCAGAGTTATTAAACGCAATCTTTGGGATCCTGCATAAGAAATGAACTTCGGCAAGTCCAAGTCGGCGCGGTCTTTTTTCGACGCCGAATCCGGCCGCCGCGCGGAATAAAGAGCGCAATGTAAATGGAATTAGGGAGGAAAAAAGAGCCGCGAAAGTTGGCAAGTTGTTGCGTTTTAGCTGATTAAACAATCTTGTTAAAGCACTGACTGCGGCTTATTAAACTTTAGTTTGGCCCGGAACGATGCCGATGAAGACAAGAAATCTAATCTTGACATCAATAGTCCGCTCGCTCGATCGATGAATATCGCACATTGGCTCCGATTCAATTTAATTGCGAGCCGCTGAAATTACAACGCCCGAAAGCGAACGCTCCGCCGGCGCCCGCATACGCGCGCGACCAACTTTTTCCGATATAATTTCCCGGCTCGCTGCTAAATAACCGCGGAAATTTCATCAATAGCCCGGCGAAACACTTTCGAGCCGCGAAATGCCGTGATCCATTGTAAACATGTTTCTTACATTTGTATTCCGTTTGCCGCCGGGATCCGCTTTCAGCCGGATGTTGAAACGCTCGCACGGAGCGTCTCTTCTGCATCTTGAAACTGCAGAAGAGGAAAAAACCGCTGCCATAGAAAACGCCGCTGCTTCGAATGTTATGTTGCCAACTACCGTAGTCTACGCTTAGAGTGCGTTTTGGATTTGCTCCGGCCGCCCGAAAAACAAGCAAAGATATTACAA
>JABFPD010000749.1:0-10240 GCA_022817545.1 Cremastobaeus sp. ZL-2020 | reverse complement strand
GTCTATCGCAATAAGGCAAGCACGCTGACTGTCGCAAAATCTTGCGATTCAGCACCCATAGATAGTTGGTGGAAACTTTTCGTTAAATCTTCGTAGAACCGAATGTATTATCAGACTAACGGGGGTAATGTGTCCTCCAACTCACAGTGGTAGTAGTGGTCCTTTCAATTAAGATTAAAAATTCAATGTCACACCATACAGAATCTCAATAAATTCATCTGCATATTACAGGCACAATCTATTATGATTTTGCAGTGTACATTGGATTCTTAAACGTCGAGGTAGCTTGTTTGTAAATTGGATTTTCACCCTGAAAGAAAAGAGAAACAAATCATTAAATTTTTTAAGAAATTAAAATTTTTAGATGCAAATTTAGTAAAATTTATTTTGGTTAATTTTCCCTGGTCATTACCAAAAGAGCAATTTATACAACTAAATTGAAATCTCACCGTATCCCATTTGGCCATCATTCGTTCTTTTTCAAATTTAACAAATTCTCGTCTATCGTGTACAATCGTCCATGCTTTCCAGGCAAATAAGAGTGCCAATCCTATTAATACAACGGCCGCAATGACTCCCAAAACAATGCCCAGCATGAATACTTGTGGTGGACATTCCCTCTCTTTCTGCGCTACAACGTGTAGCACGTTTGTTTCATTGTAATAATACACGAAGGTATATTTGCAGTCGTCCTCGTCGATCCCATAACACATGATCTCATCACCATCAACGTCGGGTGTGATGACATCTTTAGTCTCTGCTATGAAGTCCTTGCAGTTTTTCGCGCATTCTTCGAGATCGCTGTAATTGCCAGTGCCATAAACTTGACACTGGACACAAGGTTTCAGCTCTTCGCACCGGCTGGGGCAAGTTGGGCATTTGTTACAAAATTTCCCAGTGTAACGTACATCATCTGTGTGACACTCGCATTTGCCACATTTACATTCTCCCTGTTGGCGAATAATTCAGTTTTTAAATTGTTTTCATTTTGCTTTACATAAATTCTCTGTAGCCTTTGTTATTCAGATGGAAAAATTTAAAAAGAAAATTCTCAAAAGTCCTTGTATACTTTATTTTTTTTTTTTATAAATTACTTTTCCATATTGGAAAACTATGAAAATTGAGCCTATTGAATTGAATAAAAATATCAATCAAGTTTTCCTTAAGGGGTGCAAATGAAATTATATTGGAAGAAAAAGGAAATTAAGTTGAAAGACTACAAAGTTAATGTTTCAGAGAATCCTCCATATGTTTCATGTTTTGTTTCACTTACGTGTCCAGAGCACAGGAGGCCATTCGTTGCACCAGGAGCAATGCAGGAATCAGTAGAAGAAAGGCAATCACAAGATGGTCCAGTCCAACCTGGGTTACATTTACATTTGCCACAAATACATTCGCCATGTTCTATGCCAGAGCATAAGAGTCCCTTGTCTCGATCACAAGAGAAATTATCGCACTCACAGTAATCGCCGGATATTGTCTAAAAACGTAATGTAGTATGTATCGGAAAACTTAATATTAGGCTGGAATACTTAACAGTGATTATAGAATTGCGACTTTACCTCGTTGGGATTGAGGCGTTTCTCACATTCGCATTGGCCACATGAACAGGACCCTCTACCAGAACAATCTTGTAAAGACGAGTTGTCCCGTCTGCAATTGTTAACTGGCGTGAAACCAGTCAGGGAGGATCCTCCGAGCATTGTATTGCACTCGCAGCGTTTGCCGAAGTAGTTTTCGTTACATTCGCAAATTCCACATTTAAGAGTACCCGCGTTAGAACACGCGCTTGATTTTTTATCCTTTTCGGGGACATTGCGTTCGCATTCGCAGTCGCATATCATTTCCAAATTGACTTTAATGGATTCGCTTATACCGACCTGTAAGCCAATAATTAAAAATAGATAAAACTAGTCCCAATGAATGTTTCAAATGGCAAATTGTCATATTGATTAATATTTTTATATATATTCTACCTATATGGATAAATATATTTACCGGATAAATAATGAATGACTGATGCCACTGTGACTTATTGGCAGGACATTGAGTTACTGTAATTTCTGCAGTAAACTCCACAACATCTCCAACTGTCAGGTTGTCGCACTTGTTCGTCTTCTTCAATTCTGTGCCCAATCCTTTTGTATAGTACTGAATATTGATGGGATTTTGAGCTGTGTCTTTGAACTCAACCGAGCTTGTGATTTGGTGGTATTGATCCTCGATCAATTTAACAATGTTAGCTGAATCTATGTCTAATGACCCTACAGTAGATCCTTGGACATGTTTCTTCAACTCTTTGTATGTTTCCAGTTCGTTTACTGTTACTGCCCAAATAATGTTGATGGAGTTCTCCTTGACTTTACGATTGATTTGAGAAATACTGGGATAATCTTGAAATTTCGAGTAACTGTAGTACCCATTATTATCCATGTGACACTCGCCATCATTAGGCTTGACGATGCCCCCAAGTTTGCCATCGCCAGCGAAGTGAAAATCAGCGTCTGTGGAAAACACTATCAACCGACGAGCTTGTTCGCGCCAACCTATGATGTCTTTGCACACTATCGCCTGCATCAGGGCATCAAATCCTCCTTCGGGGGCGTCCAGATTTCCAGAAACTGCAGAGTTATTGACTTGAGTCTGGAAAAGATTTATCATTACCACTAAAATACTTGCAACTCATATCCATGGTACCATCGAAACTATACAATAGCAGTAGCTTACCGCAAATTCCCCAGTTTTGTTTGAAAGTGACATGACGTGTTTAAATCCATAAGGGGCAGCACACTGACTACAAGGTTCCCTTAATCTGAAAAAGAGTGAATGGAATATTAGTAAAATTGCAAGAAAAAGAGTGAATGAAATATTAGTAAAATCGCAATACTTGCAAATATTCATCAAAGTTGCAAAAGGAGTATACTCACTTGTCAGGAACTATGCTCACGTAGGGCATGACAACTTTGTCTACAAAACTTCCAAAACCCAATCTAAAATTACTAGTTAACTTTTGCATAGTTTCTACCAAAGATGACCCTAGAGAAGACAGTCGGATTTTGTCATCTTTCATAGAATTACTCAAGTCCATGAGGTAGTAAAGATCAACGGGGTAGTCTTCTGCTCGTTTGTATTGGAAATTCAGTTTGTATGCCTCATCTGAAAAAAACACAAAATTAGCATCCTTCAGGCTGCTCATTGACCCTTCTGATCACAACGATCATTATCATCACAATATTCTATTTGCTTAAATATTTTATACAAATAGCAAAAAAACTGTAACTAGAAGGGTTAAACTGACTGATATGCGAAACATACTCATTCTGATTTTCAAGTTGATTTCTTGAGGAGTTACTTGTACAAGCTTTTTATATTCAGCACTACTGCTCTTTTTGCTAGAACTAGAACTGCTAAAGTACCCTGAACCACTCATGTGGCTCGAACTGCCAAAAGTGTGAACACTGTGTGAATGGCTTTCGCCTTTCGACAAAGACTCATTCCTTATTATGTGATACGAAGTATCTGGACTGACTGTGTGGCTTTGACAATTCTTTGCTAGTTTTGTGTTGATACTTGGCATGAAACATCTCTTCTCCACATCCTGCAAAAATTCCACTGTTATTAATGTCATTCTAAATCAGTTTTAATTTTATTATAAATGTATTAAGTGGACGAAAGAAATTGTTCATTCACTTTTTCATGAACAAAATACTCTCGGGTTTTATTTTTAAAGGCAGAAGCAAAGTGTAATTCTAGCTCAGTTCCAAAAATATAATATTCTCAATTCTCATTCTCCACTAGTTTTGTTAAAACTTATTAGCTTAGTCAAACTTTAGATTTTAGTTACACCTTTAGGAACACGTAAAATATATCTGACATGATTTAACATTAATTTTATTAAAAAGATTTTCCCTATCCAATTGCACCGCTTAAGAAATGTGTTTACTTACAGGGGCAGTACACCAGACACAATAGGGTGTTTGTATGCATTCTCGACATGTTTGCTTGTTCACACAATTATTTACTCCAGTCAGTATTTCTGGGCCTGCTGCAACGCTTGTGGTGTAAATTATTGCCAGTATAAAAACTGTCCATCGTATTCTGTCGTACATTCTGGAAAAGAGAGTATTTGTTTTAGTTCAAGCCGAAGCATACGAAAAGTGTGTGAACACTGATTCGTACACTGATGATTAAAATTATTTAAATAACAGGTATTAAAAGAAATCAGGTATGTTAAAAAAGCTTTGACCAGCTGCTGCTTTTATTGCCTACAATTTGCCTATTAGAAACCGAAAGACAATTAATCATTATGAATTACAATAAATTGTTTATGCAATGTAATTAACTTTCCCTGAAATGTACCATTCTGGCATTAATAATAATCAAATTTGTAAGGTTTTGACTGATTCCTTGGATAAAATTGAAACTGTAACATGAATTAGTTTCTATTATTGTAACACTGACTCACATACTTTCTTGGCACATTTCATTGCAGGTATAGATTTGAGAGTAAACTTTTCCATAGAGAAAAATATGACTACAGATATTTTGTATATCTTCATATATTCATTGTCTTTCTAAATGATATTATTATAACATTAGTATATTTATTGTTGTATTTATAAATAAACTCATTTGGAACAATCAGAGTTTCGTTATCAATATTCACTGTTATTCTGAATGTTCAGGTTCGTATATTGTTATCATATGTATCAATAAATTAATTTGAGCTCTATTAATCAACATAATAAATTGATAACTGACTGATTATATATAATCAGAAATTTTTAGATTCTTAATTAATACACCAGTAATGTTAAAAAATGGCGGTTGTTGATTAAGTAATTTAAAGTCTATCTATTTGCTTGTTCCTGCAGGGAAATTCTTGACCATGTTGATTGATTGATGGAATGAGTCAGGAAAAATTACATAAAATATGCAGACTACATCAAGATCAATATTTCATGTCAAATATTTGGTTGCATTTTCAAAAGAGAAAACATATTCACATGCTTTAATTGACTGAGGAAACCCGTAATATGGTTAATTAAATTAAACATCCTTACCCTCCCTTCGAAAATTAATCGTTTCTAAATGCCGAGCGCATATGCAACCATAAGAGACAGACTGAAATATCGCTTTGAATGTGATTTATTGTGCACATAAGTCAATACTATATTGAGTTTGGCATATTCATCTTCGCAATCCTTATTCATAATTTCCGTGACTCATTTTCAGTTGCACAAAGATAAAACCATTCTTGGAAAATAAAAAATTACTATGTCCACGTTCTATATATCAATTTTTACTGTTTTACAAAATTGTTGATAGAAAAAGTTAAAAACATAAGAAAGAAAATTGTCTCTGAAATAAAACCATGACAAACACATGTTGTACCTTCATCTTTCCCGGCACATCAGGCGTTGAGAGAAATATTTCTTTTCTCTATGGTATATATAGCCATAATAATATTACTGCAATACTTTTGTTCACGTTAAATAACCAAAAAGTCTAAAAAATCTAAAATTATTATGGTTTATACATAAAGGGAAAATATTCTCGGACTACGTTGACAGTCGTGAAATATGGAGGTAAAAATTTGCTTTGTGGCCTAAAAACTTTTTGAAACAAGTATCGCTGTAGGCAAATGAATGTGCAGGAGAAAAGAAATCAATGTTTTTACACAGAAGTCATATTTCACAATGCGGTGCTTGATGAGTCAAAAGTGAGTTTCACTATACAAAGTTTTAATTTGAGAAAACAATGTTTCAGTTGCTACTAGACGTTTAATATTAAACAATTGAGTAATCTTAAAATTCGACACCAATTGAAATAAATCGAGAGTTACAAAATTGTATTAAATTTGTGGCCTTTCCATTTTAATTAAATTCAAAAATAAATCACGGATTTCGTCAAGTTTATCGGGCTGCACTTTATTTGTTAAGATTTGTATTTTCGTGACTATAGCTACCAAAATATTGTACACTCAACTTCAATGTTTCTATTATTTATAAATTGACGAGTCTAAAATAAATGCATTAATATCTGCAGTTTCTTTCAATTTGTTGGCTAAATTAATGTTATCGATAATTAATGACTATTTGGGCAGAAGCGCGAAAATGCTCTGTAGCAGTCAGCTCAAAGGAATGTTGAAATTAAATAACGACAATGAATAAATTAATAATAAATATTAATAACTAAAGCATTTCAGGTTGCTGGTTGTGTAATTTCTCCGTCTAATATTTTCCCAATTGCTGAAATAAATTTCATATAAAGCATAAAAGAAGTCCATATAAGTCTTATTCATTTGTGATTTGATGTAAAAGAAATCAATTATGTTACTTATTAGCATTAACATTAATGCACTTCAGACTAGATTTTCTGCAAACTATTATTCTGCTAAATATACATTACAGAAAAGCAATGTGAATTGTTTCCCATTATAAAAGTTTGACTTTGACATTAGAAAAACGCCACTGGCTCAATAAAATCACCATAATCGATCTTTCCGTGTAACTGAATTGAGATCACAACACATGTTTATCGTGTTTGTTTACAAATGTGCTCCAAAATACCGGAACCGCGGTTAGGATTTGGCCTCTCCAATTGTCGTGTGAACAACACCAAGTCTATTGTCATAACGGACAATTACATAAACCAAAACAATTGAGATCATAGCAGCCGAACTGGGCAATTCGGATCAACGAACGTGACAGTCGGTAGGGTGTCCAGAAAGAGGTCTAAAAATGGAAGTTTCACGGTGAAAATTCGGTCGGTGTCGGCGGATTGACAACCTCGACGGAATTCACGGGTGAAAACTTTAAAAACGATTTTAGGTGCGGTCAAAACCAGATCTCCCACGCTCGAAATCGACACTCGGCGTGAATGTGTGAATCGGCATTGTTTTCGCGGAGAAAAAAAGCCGAGTGAAAAAAAGGGCAAGAGAAAAGCGGTCCGCGATAACTGTTAAAGTTCGGGGAGAAAAAGTGAACGCGGAGGGAAAAAAGCTGCGCTTTTCCGCGAATTCGAGCGAAGCCGATGGCTGATGTCGTCATCGTTTATATATACGCGTATTTGCGGTAGCAGCGAAATCGTGGCTGGGTGGCCGTTCGTATATTTGGGCTTACTTTTCGGTTGCGTCCGGGTCAGCTATTTCGCGGTTAATCACAGAACCATCACAGAATCAGTCCTTCGGTGTTCGTTCCCCGTGCGACGGATCACCATAAAAGGCAACCCACGAAGCAGGGAGATGCACTGCAAGAACACTGTACGAGTGTACAATCACGCACTCACTCTCCCGCGTCTCGCACTGCTCGCACACTAACTGACATCTGCGCGTGATGCGTGACGTTACCCGAACCCGACGGCCGACGGCGGCACGGTCTACACCCACACACCCACACACCCAGAGCGCCTATCGACACGGACGGCGATCGAGTGCGAGTGTTCCACGCGTCCCGTACTACGGGTTCGCGTTTCTAGCATGCGGCGCGTTTTCAATGTTAATTCAACTTTTCAAGCGTGGGTTCATTCTGAAGGAGACAAAAGGCGTTGAGCAGCTTGACATTGTCATTTCACTTGATAATCATTTTTCATTAACATTTTGTTTTATTTTTCCTTCGATCTTTTGTTATTGGAAATCAAAATTAACCCATTTTTCTCACCCCCCATCCCCACACATACACATGACTTTTCAAACTGTTACAAACTCATTAATTTCTCCTGTGAAATTTATTGTTTTTATCTTTGTGTCAAAAAAAATTAATTCATCGATTATTGTGGTTTGAAACATGACCAAAAAGTAGCTTGAATGTTGAAAAAGTGTTATATATTTATACCGGAAACTGTTTCCAATTTCAAATCTTAAAATCACAAGCCTTGAGCCTTGTCAGATCGAAAATTTTTTTGGAGTTTCGAATTTTGCTGCGAATTTTGGCACGAGAATTCGAATGCGAGCTCAGATTTTCAAAATTCGAAATAGCGGAGCGAAATTGCTGACAAAAATAGTAAAATTTGTTGAATATGGATATATGTAGTAAATTTATGAGATTTAAACTGTGGACTCGACATCGCAGAAAAAGTTCAGGTTTCTACGTTTTTCTTGAACTTCGATATGTATTTGAATAGAAATCCTGACAAATTTAATTCCAAATTTTAAAGGACTAAAATCGTATTCAGCTACGCCGAAAACACCAATGTACCGAATTTGAAGAATAAACATAAATTTGATGCATATTTGATTTATTATTTTCAAATGTGAAAACCTATGACCTCATCTTTGAGTTCATATACATCAACATAAAACGTCCTTTAAGAAAAACGTTTTTATTAGTCACAGGTAAACTACATTTCTGTATTCTCACCCACTTTTTAAGTTTGCAGAAAAATGAACGAACTTTACCTTCGTGGTCCGCAATTTGAATTTCGAAAGTGAGCTTTGATTCGTATTCAAAGGTACCATCAGAACCCTCTGGTAGATAATTTTGATTGAATTTTCTCATCAAATTAGTTAATAAACATAGGTGGGAGGTTTTTAAATTCCCAAAAAATCGCTTAATCATTTTCGAGAAATAATTATTGTATTTATATTGCATTCATTAAAATAACTTCGTAGCTGTAAACTTGAGGATTTACCTTAATTTATTTTACTTTTATACTTGTCAAAATGAGTTGTTTTAGATTACTTGGTGGACGCATTTTCGAATCGATTCTTTAGAATATATTTAAAATATTTTTCGGGCAGGATTGAACTTCAGAATCTGGCTGACTTGCTTACGCTCGCGGAGTCCCCACTCTGGTACCTCTTGCTGCTTCTTGCATTGCCCCTCCACCAGTCTCTTCAAGACGTTTAAGGCGCTCCTTAAACTCCTTAAAAACTCTATATTTGTGATATATTGATTTTTTAACATTCTGATTTCAGACGACTTTGAGAATTTCCATTTTACCGAAGAGGTTTAATAGAGTAGTGATCAACTCATGAGGGATAATTCAGTTTACGAAAATTTAAAACTTAAATTCATTGTATCATATTATAATCTTTTTGTTATTGATTTTGCATATTTACATTTTTGAAATTCTTTTAAATAACTTACATCTTCAATTAATTGCATAAATATTATTAATGATAGATACAACAATTTAAAATTATACTAAACACTTTTATACTAATTTTATAGTATCACAAGTACATAAATATAAACTTATTTTTTCGCTTACAATAATAGATACAATTGTTCCTATATTAATTTTTATTAAGCATGTTTTTTGTGAATTTACTTTTTTTCTACCGTAAGATTGAATGATTAATAATTGCACTTTTCGTTGATTTTATTAAAATTGATGTACTTTTAAATATAATATAAAATTCACAATATGGAACAAATTTTATACAACTAACTTGATTCAAGTGCCAATTTTTTAAAAATTCCATTAATAGAGGTTACGTCTTGTAGGAAATAAGAATAAAAAATATTTAAATGAAAAATCACACAAATCCAAAGATAGTTCTATAGAAGGACAAGCATTAACAAGCCATGATGAAGCATTACCCTATAGGATACTAAGATCTTATTACAACAGTGCAGAATCTATTTGCATTGGATTCAAAGATATTTGGCACTGGTATTTGGAGTTTGTTCACATATGCTTGTTGCATAAGTACAGTATCATGATTGGAACCGAGGTTAAAAATTTGAATCGGATGGGGCTGGTCCACCCATCATTCCCATTGGTGGCATATTTTGCATTCCATAAGGTCCTTGCGTTGGCACTTGTTGAGTTGTCATTGGAGAATGCATTTGCATTGCATGACTTGCATGACTTTGTATCTGTTGATTCAAAGCCATCTGCCCTCCTGCCATAGAAGCCACAACCTGCTGTTTATCCAAAGAAACAATGTATATAATTAAAAATTTATGGAAAATAATGCTTCTTGACATGTAGGACATCAACTCATTAACTACCTGTTGAGTCATAACTTGGGGTTCTGAAGGCAGCGTTAAATTTGTTAATAGGTCTCTTACAGCCGGGAATATTGTGCATTCCGGTGAATTCTGCGAATACTCTGCAAAGCGTTTTAATTGTATAGAGGCCGCTATAGTTACTGAGGCTGATCCGTCTTTTTTCTCTGCTACTTGAGTAGAATTCATACTGACATCATATACCAAAGGCAGTACAATTGACGGTGGTTCCCCTTGATATGGAACTCCAATCCTTGTTATTTGTAACTAAAATCGATAAAGCT
>JABFPD010000748.1:0-10245 GCA_022817545.1 Cremastobaeus sp. ZL-2020 | reverse complement strand
GTCAGACTTATAGGTTAAGCTTACAAAAAATACTTGTTTTTAACGCAAATTTATATACAAAATTACTTTTGCAACAATAGTCAGATGGATACCTTTAAGCACAAGTGTGTTGACATGCAAACTTGATCATCGAAATATCATTATTGTACTTCCAAAAAATGGACACTTTTTTAGTCACATAAAGCTGATCTTATGAGTCATAGTAAGATAAAACAAGAGATTATTATACTTAAATCTGTTTCAGAAATTAAGTATATCCCTGTAAACACACTTTGATCAAATTTTGATCAAAATTTACGCAAAGGATTTGATCAAACTTTGCGTTGTGCGGTGTCCGCAAATTTGCTCAAATTTTGATCAAATTAAATTTTGTTATTTTATTTGATGATCATGAAAAGAATAATAAGTATATCTCAATTGCGTTATTTCTGCGCATCAGTTATTATCAGACATGCAATTACATTTTTATTCACGATATTTATATTTTGATGTGCTTTTTTCATAACCTAAACACATCAAACAAATTGCTTTATCTCTCAATATTTGGTTTTCTCTTTTCATCTCATATGGCCATAAGGAAAATGAATAAAAATTCAAAATTTTATTATTATAAATATTTATAAACATGAAATAATTGAAAATCATATTTATTATCATAATTAATGCAAGCAATAAATACTACCGATATTTTGAAACGCTCTAATTCTGAAAAAATAACAAAACTGAATTTGATCAAAGTTTGATGAAATTTGCGGACACCGCACAACGCAAAGTTTGATCAAATCCTTTGCGTGAAGCTGTGTTTACAGGGATGTGAACAATTAAACTGCAAAAAGAAGTGTCTTTTTCTAAAACACTTTTCATGAAAAAACACTAAAAGTGTCTAAAAAAGCAGCCATCTTTGAATAAAAAAGACACTTTTCGTGTCTTTTGATCTAAAGTGTCTTAAAAAAAGACACTTTGTTTTTGCAGTGTACTAAAGAATAAAATTCAACCTTGATAAAAGTAACTTTGCATGATATTGAAAAAATATCGTAATAAAACAAAAAAGTGTGCCGTTACAAACAACCATTTTAGAGCTATTACTATATTTAGCGCGCAGAATAGCCATTTTGTTCGCTAGTCCCTCATGTAAAATACCGGGTAATTTTATAAAATCGTTCAAGTTTACGTAAAATTCCGACAATTTCATCCATACAATCGGAAATTTTTGATTCATCAATAATATTTTAAAACCCCTTGGTCTTAACCGAAGTATGTCGATAAAACTGGAAACATTATCAAAAAATACTAGATTGTTTGCTGGTCTTATCAGGATTTTTCGGTGTTAACATTAAAATATGTTTTCATATTTGTGTAAAATATTCGAAATATATTCTTAATATATTAACTCTTAATTAGTCGCGTGGCGCCTGACAGGCGCCAAGTTCACTTTCAACTACGATATCTTTAATAATACAATCGTTGCACATTTGTCCTTCTATGTATTCCTCAAACAATCCTTTTTTAACAGTTTGAAATTTTGAATAAAAGTTCACGTCAAAACTTACTATAATAACGCTGAAAATACTAAATAATATTTAGCGATGCACAGATTTTGGCGCCTCTCAGGCGCCATGCGAGTGTTGGCGTAACTTTGAGTATTGTACAAACAAATATTTTATACATTGTTTTAGTTAATAATGTATTACCTCAACAGATTAAATTTGATTATAAACAAATAAAGTATTTATATATAAGATATATTTTGTCAATTTTCCCCAATTTCTCACTTTCTAACATAATTATATTTTTGGCACACATTGAAAATATTTGTTTACAATTTAATAGCTCTTATGTACATAAAAATAATTTATATTACCTTGAAAATTATATAAAATTTTATCAATATTGAAGGCTTAGTGATCTTATTAACTTGAAAAAATGATTTTAAACTTAGAAAGATATATAAATAATTTTTGTATTTAAATTTAAAATAATTTAATGAAAACATGTCAAATCTTTGAATTAAACAATAAAAACAATAATTCCCTGCAAAAACAGTAAAATATACTCAGAAATCATTAATATATTGATCACTTTTCACTTTGGCACCTGACAGGCGCCTCGCGACTACATATGTAGCAAATACAGGTGCGACTGATTAAGCGGTTAAAATCGTTAATAAATATTTAACATAGCCAATTACTATTATATTTATAATATATAAAAATATATCAAAAATATAATGAAAATACATTGCGAATGTATCTCTATTATATTGAAAATATATTCAAGTTATAATTTTAATATATATTAATTATATCAGCAATATAATGGAAATATATGGAAAATATATTTTTACTTCGATTAATATATTGTCAATATATTTTTGATATATGAAAAATATAGTATCATTTTTACTAGAACCTCGGGATTTAAAAAAACTATTTGGCTCGCATTGGCAATACGAAAATATAAATTTCTTGAAAGCGTTTTTGAATACAAATGGATGGGTGAGTTGAATCATGATCGGATGTGATAAGTTCATTGCGCAATATGTAAATAACTTAAATACTATTTGACAGAAAATATTTATTTTCGATACTAGAGGGCTTGTTTTTTCGCTCGCACAAGAAATACACAAATTTATTTGTATCAAATTGAAAAAAAACTGCATATATAAATAAAGGAGATGTTTTATTTTTCGAAATTTATTTATATTTTTCAAAATATTGTCCCAATTTAACCTAGTGAATAATTAGATGGCTTAACAAAAAACTTATCATTTGATAGGAAAACGACGATCTCTGAAAAAAACATATAACGCATACATGATCTCGTAAATAAACGAGATACACATGAAAATGAGTTACATTAGAATTTACATAATAAGAAATCTTAACATCATTTACTTCTAATCACTTGTTATTACATTCAAACATTATTTACTGACTTTTAAGTTATGAAAATTATACCCTATAAAATAATATACCTTATTACATATTGATAATTATTGTTAATTATTAGTATCTATTATTAGATACAACAATACTGCCACTCGGTTATCTTTGTCGGTCGGTCGAAAAGACCATAGCGCGAGCACTCAAGGGTTAAAAAGTTTATAAAATATGTTCATCTTCAAATATTTAATCTAAAGTATTATAATGTCAAGGATAAGAATTAATAGGATAAATTTATTTTAAAAAATACATGTGTATTAAACAATTTCAATTTATTCAAGAAAGTTTATTTAGGCGTACAGAAATATTACTTTAATTCACATACTGGCAAGAAAATCGTTGGTAACAATTTAAGGGGACAGTAAAGTAAAATGGCTAAAATATGAACCGTTCAACGGATCCTGATGAAATTTTCTGGGATTTTAGATATTGCTTCATAGAAACCTTAAATCTACTTGATTCGTGATAAAAAATTATAAAAAGTATCGTTTTTGTTAATAACAAATGAAAAATGCGGCATTTTCAAAGAGTTCCTGGGACGTGAATTTCTGTCTGAAATTTATTTAATTTTGGGAAAATGTAAAATATTGTATCACTAATAAATTTGTAAGACAGAATTTTGATATCATTTTTTTTCTAGCAATACACGATTTTATCCACATGTGTCAAAAAAAGGCTTGAAATGGAGCATTTTTCTAATTTTTCTTTACATTTTCACGTACAATTATTTTAATAATGAGTTTCCCAGCATTCTGTCTTACAGATTTTTTTTGTTATATAATATTCTATATTTTCTCGTAATTAAATGAAAATCGGACGAAAATTCACGTCCAAAGAACTTTTTGAAGTTGAGAAGTAGTATAAAAAGTTTTCAAGATAATCGAGTTTAAAGTTACAAATACAATTTATTTATATAAAATAAACATTTCAAAAACCACTTTCCATACAATGTTTCAAAAATTGGCCAACGCTAGGCAATGAAACATATCTCAAACCATCATTTATTACAAAAAAAATTTTCGTCCAAAAATCGATTTTTAGAATCACTTTACTGTCCCCTTAAAGTTTAAAATCTCTGTTTTTTCATTTACACGACATCATATATACACAACGGAGGTGTGAAGGAAACATAGGGGCGGAAAAACGCGCCACTATCAAAAATATCTTATCTAACATCTTATGTTCGGAATTCGCGAAAAAAACTCATATAGCATCTTATACGTAAGATCTTATATGATATTTGTTTCTTACATAAGACCGCATATAAGATCTTACATAAGTGCTTATTTCGCTACTCAGACGTGGCAAAAGTAAGTACTTTCGCAACGCCGTTGTGAAAAATACTATGCAGGCACATGATCTTTAAACAGTTCAAAATTATATACACATTATAGAAGCATTTTTTTATTATGATTCAAATTTAAGTGGTTAAGGATTAATTGTATTTTTGAATGCAAAAATTCAATTTTGCAGAGAAATATGCGGATAGTACATAATCAATGTAAACTGTGAATAAGGTTGGTAATTTATGGTGAATTTAAAAAAATATCAATAATATCGCTAATATGGACGCGTCCTTGCATTCATAAATCAGACCTTGCAATCATAGTAATCAAAAATAGGCATTATTAATCTTTAGACCGTAATAATTTGACAGGAAAAGGTGTTCTTTTGCTAAAAGAGTCTAATCTATAATATAAAATAAAAATCTGAATATTTTCAATTAAAATATATAAATTTTAACAATGAATTATTTTTATTTATTATTGATAAATCTCAACTCTATTATACATATTAGGGTGGCCGTAAAAAATTATTTTTACGTCCCTCCAGCTAAAATGGTTGGTAACGCGAAAAAAAATGAGTTCTGCAAATCTTGATAATTTCCAGAGTTCTCTAGATGCGGCCGAAAACGGGTTTTGTGTCGAAAGTACGTTTTTTTTTCGAGGAAAAACCGTAAACTTCAATTTTAGTTCATTGTCAGCACGATTAATTAAGCTTATCAAAGTATATGATTATTCTATGATTAGAAAATTTTCTTTATAATTTTTTCGATATTGACCACAGGTTTACGATCCCTACAAAATGCTTTTATTACTTGATTGAAGTAATAAAAAATATGACAAAATTGATTTTTCATTGTAATAAATGGTTATTGGAATAAGATTTTTGACACTTGTTTTTGACAAAAATTTATCCAAGAGAAGAATTGTTCGCTGCAAAATGAAAAATTTTAATTTTTTCACTACGTAAAAATTACTTAACTCTAAACATTGTATTTTAAATTAAATTTGAACTATATCCGGATATCTACGTGTATCTCTTGGCAATGTTACAGTATAAAAAAATTATGAAATTTTTTTATGTATTCCACTCAAAGGACTCAAAACATTCAATTCAGATATTAAAACTCATCAAACGTCGTATTTAAGATAAGTTTGAAAACGAATTTTTATCAAACAAAAGTCAATACTTACTCATTGATATATTTGGAATAAACTGTAATATTGTGTTCATTATTGACCAATGTCTTTAATTCACTCCTCAATGGATCATTAGTTTTGAAAGTCCATTTTGCAAATTTTCTACATACTTTTTCCAGTTATATAAATTTGCTAGTTTATTCGTGGGCTGTCCACTATTATTGAGACATCTCGTAAAATCAATAAACCTCAAAAATGAGATCATAGTAATTTTTACTCAGTGAAAAAAGTAAAAAATTTCTTAATTTTGTAGGAGATTTTTCACTTAAATTTATTTTTGGGGGGTAGCGTTCAAAAATAATTTGGCGAACATTTGAGTTTGTGAAAATTTAGGAGTGTGGCTACGAAATTTAACTGAATGCCACCTGTGAGTGTTAAAAATCGTGTTCAAATAACCATGTGCTACAAAGGAAAATCAATCATTTCATGTTTCTTTATTATTAAGGTCAAGTTTATAAAGTTCAGGAAACTGTCAAAAATCTCAAAAATAATTCTAAAGAATAGTTTAAAGTCACAGAATGATCATTTATATCGATAAGGTTAATCTATCGTGCTAACATTGAAATAGAATTAAATTTCAAGATTTTTCCTGAAAAAAACAAACTTTTGACACGAAAATTGTTTTTGGGCGCATCTAGTCAACTCTTAAAATTGTCAAACATTGCACAGCTAGTTTTTTTCACATTACCAACCATTTTAGATAGAGGGACGAAAAAAATTGTTTACGGCCACCCCAATATATATAGACATATAGAGAATTGTGATTATTTCAAATAAAAGCAAGTCAAACAATTTTTTAAATTACTTTGGGATATGTATACTTGCATGACGTATAACAGTTTTTTTGGTATACGTCTGGTTGAGCTAGCTCAAGCTGCTTGAGTTGATCAGCCCGTTTATAAATGTTAGCTCAGCCCGACTCAACTCAGAGCTGAGCTAGCTCACGCTGCTTAAGTTGACCAGTCCGTTTATAAATGTTAGCTCAGCCCGACTCAACTCAGAGCTGAGCTAGCTCACGCTGCTTGAGTTGATCAGTCCGTTTATAAATGTTAGCTCAGCCCGACTCAGCTCCGAGCTGAGCTAGCTCACGCTGCTTGAGTTGATCAGCCCGTTTATAAATGTTAGCTCAGCCCGACTCAGCTCAGAGCTGAGCTAGCTCACGCTGCTTGAGTTGATCAGTCCGTTTATAAATGTTAGCTCAGCCCGACTCAACTCAGAGCTGAGCTAGCTCAAACGTTCTGAGTTCCAAGACATTATATGCCAACTCAACTCAGCCCTGAGCTGACCTTAATCAAGAACACTCAGCCCGACTCAACTCAAAATTGAGTTGGGCCAGTTTGAGATGAGCTGAACAGGCTCAATGCAGCTCTCTGCAGTACTGAAACTAGACAACAGACGCGCCGACACTAGACAATAGACATACATTTATCGTACAAGCGCTGCACCTACAACCGTTACACCGAAATTCGGCGCATCTACTGCCCCGAATCAAGGATAGCGGCTGTACCCAAACTGCAGTTTGTTTGTTGCACTGAATATTAGCACATCTGATGTACCTAATTTGTTTCAGTGTAGTATGTGACTCGTCGGTAATCCAGTGACTTACTAATTTGGTCAAATCGGCACAATTAATTAGAGATTTCAGGCGCCAGAGGCGCACTGGGAAATTCCAAATTCACGCGTTCTGTTGCAAGAGCTGATGTGATGCTCTTTTATCTCTCTCGTTCCTATTGACAAGCACTGAGCACCAGTGTGTCCGAGAGAGTCGACACTTGTTGTTTTGTAGTAGAAGTTCTTTGAAAATGGTTGAGCACCACTGTTTGGCTAGTGGGCTCAGTTGGAGTTGTCGGGTATAACGCCCGAGTTGATTGCCACTGCTTAAGAGTGGACTTTGTTAGTCTGAGAGACTGTGGCACGAGAGCCGAGAGTTGAGAGTCACTGTGCACCAGTGATCTCTCTGGTTAATATTTTGCCAATTGGCAGTTAGCGCCGCTGCTTAAGAACGGGCTGTTGATTGGTCGTAACGACCTGAGTGCGGGATCCGCAAGTTGAGCGACACTGCGCACCAGTGTGCTCGAAAACAAAAGGTTAATCGAGATATAATAGTGCGCACCACTATTAACCTCGGGAATGTTCACTGAGCACCAGTGAGCTATCACTCGAAGCACCGAGTAATTCTGTTTTTGCTTTGAAATGCGCGCTCTTATAATAATTCGTTGAGTGAATTCTCTTGTGGGAGAAAAAACTAACAGTGCGAAGCGCCATCTAAGTTGTTAGTGCTCCGTGCGAAATGCGCGTGGTAGCACTGAAGTGTGTAGTGTTACGCTTGAAGTGTCGATAAGTGTGCCGGACGGTGCTGCCGCCACGCGCTGTAGGTAAGTAGAGCGGCTCCGCGCGGGCACTTCAAGCGTGGCAATGTTTTACTCAGCTCGGTCTTGTCGCAATTCCGAACAACTACTTTTATCAGACAAACTTGCTTGACATGCACCTTTTCTGAGAACACCATCTATATGCCGGGCATGACATATAATAGTATCAGCACTTTCTTGATTTGCACTTTATGAAAAAGAGATGGATTTAACTTTAATGACACGTAGGTTTAATATATCGTTACCCTATTTGTAAAAATGCTTCCCGTCCATTTATATGGAAATGGCCCGTCGCTTTTCCAGCGACCGCTGTTAATCCTCCAGAAAAATTTGCCGCGCTGCATATTTATACAATTCGATCTGAGATTTATTGCACTGGAAACAAACAACAGCAGATACTAACGTCTTGCAAATCCGCATGGCTTTCGACTCGCGAATAAGTTACTTTTGGTCGAAACTGTTTTATAATATGATAAACTTTTGCCACCAGAGTAATTTCATTCATATTACAAATTTTGTTTAATTCGATTCTACGCCGCAACAAATTCAGACGGAAAGTCAATTTCGGTAAAATCGCGTTGCGTTATCTGAGGTCATAAATATTTCCTAAAAGTTCCGAATACATTAACGAAGCAGAAGCAGCAAACGAGTATGAAAAATAAATTAATGAATTTTTAAATAAATGACTTGGTAAATACACCTCAAGTAAATTCCCCAGTTAATGTACAGTCGCTTTTTATTTGTTGCTGCACGAAGATCGTTTCAGCTCGGGTCTTGTGAGCACTAGACATCATTAGAAGACGGTTTTTTCTCAAACGAGATATTTCAACCCAAAGACGTAACAGTTTTCATTCGCCAGGCGCCCTTCGAGGCGGACACGGTTGCAAGTTTGGAAACAGCCGAGGTTCGAAGTGTAGGCTGCGGATCACAATGAAATTCAAGTCGCGCGAGCTTATCGATTCCCACAATTGCCGATGATATTAATATGTCGATATCTAATTGAAAAACTGTCTGCTGAATGGTTATCAATTAATTCTGTTTTGTCGCGGTTGGCATTGGATTTTTATCGGATTATTTGATTATTAAATATTCGCATTTGCATGAACGCGTGTCCGCAAATGGAAAATGGACCGCGCGCGAAGATTAACGAAACGGGAAATGTTGCGCGCGAACAATTCGAAGCTTATATATAGTATATATATAATCATTGTTCGGCAATTGGACTTATGATGGTGGAAAATGTTGGTCGGTCGAAAGAAAGCGGCTGTGCGCAGACCACGAGAGCTCCAAAGACAGCGTGAAAGAGACTCGAAGCCTCGAGTGACGAGGGAAACACTCGACGAAGCACAATACGAGCAACACTGGTCTGCTGTCGGCAAGGAGTGTCGCTTTCAATGGCGCCTTGCACGCACTCCCGCTGAACGGATAAACAGATGGCATATAAGATTAGTTAGCAGACAACCGGATTAATCACGAGGCGAGTGTTTTTCTGCTCAGAGAACCGCTGCATCGAGTTTCAGTTCCGTCTGCGCAAGGAACAATAGCGACGAGCAATAAAGAACAACTTCTTGGAAGGGGGGATTAACCCTAATCGGATGCAAACTGTATATTGCAAATTCAACAGATATTTCTAGTTTATCATTGATGTTCCTCCGAATATTCAAGATTGATTTGCCTGTACCGATCAAGTATCGGCATTTTTTTCTTTGTTTTCTTTCTAATTCAGGTTCGTAATGCAGAAAGATTATTTACTGAATGGATAATGATTGATTGATCTACCGCTCAATAATTAATGGCGACGTTTTTTCCACTGCGATCGGAAAATATGTGTTTGAAATGAATTGACAAAATAAGTTAATTAATAAGAAAATATGAACTGACATTCCTCTATAGCTTGAATTGAATTAAAGTATCTTGATTATGCAATTTAAATGAATTTGACCATTTTCGGAACAATGTTTCCGAATAGCGCTCTTTATAATTATGCTTTTATCATTGCGGTTATATAATACGAATTTTCAATTTTGCGCTCTACACAAATATCGCGAAAATACTTCATTTGTAATTACTATCAGTCTTCATAATGAATAATTTTGCAACAAAGGATCACTCGGATAAATAATACTGAAAACCAAGCATTTAACTGTATGCATTTTCGTAAAATATTGATCGGCTTCGTCCAAATCGTTCGGCACTACATCAAGAAAATAGTGCGGAATGGATTTTTGTCTGACTATTGTTTGACTGTTACTACTGTTACGGTGTGTATTTCATCAAACTTCACTCCGTGCTGTCTATCCTGTATTATTGCAATTAGTTTTGGATTATAATAATTGATTAGTCAGTGATTGGACATTATCGACTAATATTGAACGCAACGCGTTCCATGCACGTTTCTCCTTCGTCAACCGCGTTCTACGCCGCGCCGTTATCAATTGTCTTTAATTCGTC
>JABFPD010000747.1:0-10249 GCA_022817545.1 Cremastobaeus sp. ZL-2020 | reverse complement strand
AAAGAAATAATGCGTGTCACGTATTTAAACATATATAGTTTAAACAATTTCTTTTAATTTAAAATTTTCTTATAAATAAGAATAATTACATTTTCAGGAATTCAATAAAAATCTTGTGCACCGCATATATAGGCCATATTCTCATTGGTTTAGGCATTAAAGTATTGAATTTTCAAACTAAGTTACTGATCGAAAATCTTTCAATTTCAGGAACTCACTTTATATACTCACATACACATGCTGACCACCGTGGATCTTTTGAAGTATTTGCCACAATCAATTGTTGTTAAAATAGCATCTCTCATTCGTACGAAAATTTATTTGACAAACGATGTTATCATTCAATGCCAGACGCAGGGAGAAGAGTTATATTTTATCGTCTCAGGAACCGTCGCGGTATACACTCCTTCCGGAAAAGAGGTAAATAATCGAATCAGATCATTGGAAAATGTTCTATATATGTGCATAGAAACTAAATTACATGATTCTGTAATTTATCTGATTTTGTCCTTTTTTCGTATGAAACAGATATGTCACCTGGAAGAAGGAGCGCATTTTGGAGAAATAACGCTCGTGATGGACACTGAGTACAGAATCGCGAGCGTTGTTGCAATTGAAATCTGTGAAATTGGCATACTAAGCCATTCGGATTTTCAAAAAGTTATAGCCCCTTACCCGTACATAATGACTCGGTTGAAAAAATTGGCACGGAAGAGAATCAAAGCCACTCTTGGCTTGGAAGACGTTGTTGGCAATACAGATGGGTTTTCTGTTCCAAATGTAAACATCTGCCACGTTAATTACAGCTAGGAAGTGGTTCAAAAACTACCCAAGCATAGACAATAAAGAAAGCATTTCATTTTTCTCAATATATTATTTTAACGGAAGAAAGTTTTTGTATAACAAATGTAAAATATAACAACATTCGTGCATTTAACAACTAAGTTATCGCTGCAAACATTTCATCGCATATGTATAGTTAAAAAGTTACTTATTCCAACGATTAATAAATTATATTAAAAATGTAATATGAATTTTGATATCTGTAGTTTACATGAAGCTAAGTTGGTTTTAAATATATATTAGTTAACAGTAGAATCAACTATAATAGTTTATCACGAGCATCAATTAAGTCATAACATTTTTTACTTTTTTTTATCTATTAGAGTGCATCATAAGAATCTTTGGAAGGGTCATTGCTAAAATGCACCAAAACCATTCAAATTTATATGACATTTTATAATGTAGAAGTATTTTACAGTTAAAATATTTTAACGATTAGATATGTAAATTTTCTGGAAATTAATTTCAGCACATTGGACTTTTTTGTATACTATATAATAGGAAAAATAGCGATCAAATTAAGCATTTGAATTCTAAGAGCTGATTCATTTTAGCATGCTACTGTCTGTTTTTATACATAATACATATATGTAATATTTAACCCTCAATTAGGCACCTTCTTTTTGTTAACATTGTTGTACTGTTGTAAAAGACATGCGAGCTTCTTTGTTACTGAAACTTGTAAGGCGTCACGTGCCTAATTAAGAACTAATTATTGAAGAAATCTGTGGCTAAGAGGAAAAACCAATTAAGTCCATATTTCTAAATTTTGAGAAAAATGGGTTTAAAGTTTTTTATTTTCATTTAAGTCTATAGTAAAAATAATTTTCATTATTATTTAATGATAAAAGAGCTAATTTTTTCATAATCTGGCCTGATGATATAAAATATAGATGCAAAAAATTGCAGATATGTCATTAACTCATTTTTCATGAGAAGTGGAATTGACTGGTTTTTTTATTTTAGTCGCAGGACAGTTATCTGTAGTAACAATATATTTTAAGTATACATGTATAGTTAATTCACTATTGTAACAAAGTCTCACACTCTTATCAAGAGTGTGATTATGAAAGCGTAATTTCACTAATAGTTAATATATATCGATTTTATACGTTTTGATATATTTAAGAATGTCTTGAATCATGAGTTTTAAATAATATGTTTCAGCATTAAAACATTTACCAATTTAAAATATTTAATAATTAAAACTATCTAATTGTAAAGATAAAAAAATACAATTACAATTTTATCGAGAATTTCCCTTGTGGAAATAAATCTCTGAAAAACTCTGAAAAATCCCTGAAAAACTCTGAAAAACTCTGAAAATATTTGATATTATTTTTTTAGATTTTCTTTTCAGGAGGGAATTCAGGGAGGACGAATGGTATAAATAAATAAATCCTTGGCGAATTTCAAATGTTCTCAGTCTTTTTCAGAGTTTTTCAGACTTTTTTAACTTGTTTTATTTCAATGTAACAATTTGATATAGAATATATATTCAAATGTTTCCATAAAACTTTAAATAAGCTGTAAATCCCCCTGGAGAAAGAAACTAAAAAGTTTTTAATTTTAATCTGAATATTCTAAAATATTAAAATATTTCTATAAAACTTTAAAACTATCATCAAATGTCGGAAAATAATTCGTCGAAAATTAATTTATTTGTAGTATTTGTCCCCTCCGAATTCCCTCCTAAAAAGACAAACTAAAAAAAATAATTTCAGATTGTTTTCAGAGTTTTTCAGAGATTTTTCAGAGTTTTTCAAAGATTTATTTCCATAAGGGTTAATTTTATAAATTTTTCCATTCCCCATGAATTGAAACGCCAATTATAGATATGCACCATAAATGAATCTAATGGTAATTCAGTATAGTTCCTCTCTGTTTCTTGGGGTTTTTATACGATTGCTGATAAATAGAGGTAAGCCGCCAATGTTCCGGATAATCAGCATCTCTGGTACCATTAACAATACTGAAAGGTGGCGTTAGGGTGTCGATGCAGAAACCTCTTCTAGCAAACGGTGTTCTGGGTCTAGGCACCAACACCCCCTTAGGTGGAAGCCCACTTCTTTTGTCGCTCTTGCCTCCTGTTCGATGCCAATAGAAATTCGCAGACTGCATACGAACTTTTGCATCCCGATTTTTCTCCTCGTCGCAAGCAGTGCAGTGTCTTAATTGCCTGGAATATTTAGAACGCCGACCATTTTGTGCCGACATAGGGTATTTATGAGCTTTTCCGCATACGTGTTTGGATATAGAAATCGAGTCGAGGTTTTTGCACAAATCATGGCTGGGGCTTATCTCGTTCTCGTTTGTTAAATGAGCGAGTTCTTCATTTTGATGATCTATGATGGGAACTGGAAAGTTTAATTTTTATTAAATAAGAAAAGTCGTTAAATTATTCTCTAAGTTAATAATTCGGTTTTACACTGAAAAAAAATTATAATGAATGAAGAAAAACTAAAATAAACTGTATAAAAAATTGTGATATTTATATGAATTAATAAAATGAATATGTGGATTTTTCTAAACTTTCTTAAAACTTTGCATATACTTTATTGTAATTTTTGTTCTTTTTTACAAATGGTCACCTTTTTCCAATTTATGTATGGAAAATTATACCTAATAATTTTTTCTCAGTATACATTACAACCCACCAGTGTCGCCTTTATTTTGACAGCAGAGACAGCATTCCTTCCCGTCTGACTTCATTTTACTTTGATCAATGCAGCCGCAACTCATATCAGGATTTCTGTGGATGAGAGTGAAAATTGACGGAGCTGCGCCCCCATTGGAACCATCTACATGCGACGGTTTTCGAGGCTCGTACACCGGATTTACAGGGATTTCCCAGCAAATTGCAAGATCCATATTGCTCTCTGGCTGCTTGCAGCCAAGTTCCGGCGCATATCTTTTTTGAGGACTACGCAACATTTTAGTAGGACTGCTTGGTAAAATGTTTTGACACCTATGAATCAAAGTGCAAGTAACAATCATTCTATTATCCTTAAGAAGACGGCGATCTCAAATTTCGCCCAAACTAGTGGTTTTTTATATTCCGCTCCAAAATAGATAAATTTATTAATTTACTGAGTTGTGCGTGGTTGATATGTAATGGGAGAACAATGCTATATATAAAAAAATTTATTTACAAAATAAGAAAGATAAATATGATAAAATTCTACACAAATTTATTTGTTAAATATGATAAAATTCTACATCCTATTTATTTTTTTTATTTTGTAAATAAAAATAATTTTATGGATGTAGTATTGTTACATTTACATTACCATTACATTTTAACCATGCTCAACTCAGTAAATTGATAAATTTACTTTTTTGGAGCAGATACTCTGAGAAAAAAATAATTGTAAATTTTCATATAAAAATTGGAAAATGGTGACCATTTGTAAAAAAGAAAAAGAATTAAAATACAGCATATGAAAAGTTTAAGTAAGATTAGAAAAATTCACATATTAATTTTATTAATTCATATAAATATCCCAATTTTTCGTACAGTTTCTTTTAATTTTTCTTCATTTTTACAAATAGTCACCATTTTCTAAATTAGATATGAAAATTCAGTATAATTTTGTTCTCAGTGTAGTAAAAGCACTAATTTGTGCAAAAATTGAGATTACCATCATCTTAATATTGCTCTATAAACAGATTGATCATAATTTTGACTACCTTTCAACAGCTTTTCTAATGCATTGACACTGAACTCTGTTTCTGCCGAGAGAATTCATGAATATTCTATCGTCGACTTTATCAGGTAATGGCTGGTGCTGAAGATTCTCCGCGTGAAATTTCTTTGCTATTGAAAACATGTTCGGGTCGTTATTCACGTCGCTTTTCCTCTCTGCGGAAGCACTTTTTCCCAACCTCTTGGATCGACGCGCATCATCAGGAGTGGGTTTTCGCAAAGAAGATCGTTTCAAATTTCCGCTTATGTAAACCGGAACGTTACACTCATGCTCTTCACGGTTCGTCGACGTCACCGGGTTGCCGGGACAATGTGCGCAGCATCTCCGCTTCGGGGTCATTATTATTGGAAGATGGCATTGTAGATTTTTAGCTTACACCGAACCTTCACTAAACTCAGCATGAAATCACCGCCTTGATACTTTTAGTTCGACTTTTCGGTATTTAGAATGAATCAAACTTAAGATTCAAAGTGAACATTAAGAACAATATAGTTATTTTGAAACTGCTGATGGTTAAAATTCGACATTTACAAACTTCTCGAATGGTTGATTATATTGGATTTCATGAAACTGATCAAAGAAATCGGAAATTCCGTTTCAAGTCATGAGTAATCTCTGCTTCTGTTCGGCGCTCTTTCAGTACTGCCGGAATGTATTCTGGAAAATTGTTTACTTGACGACGAGATAGTTCAATACCGCACAATAGTGCACGGCAAAAGTAGAACGTCAACCATTCTGCTTATTACTTTTTGTCTAATTTTAGATATCGAGATGTTTCGTGACATTCGTACCACGACTTTATGCAGACAGGATATATTATTGGAAATAACAATTTGTAAGCAACGAGTTCATGTTCGGCTGTAATTCGCCGAAGTTCATGAAGCCGTCAATTTGTGCGATCGAATCTAGTCTCTGGTACGAGTATACTGGTTGTAATTATATCAATGACTCCTTATTATATTTTTATGTTACAGATGCATTCAAAACACAATTCAATTCCCTCGAAAAGCGAGAGCAATACTACATATTATCCCCTAGGGAGTTAAACACTCCTTCTGGTTGGCGTTTAACTCCCTTGAGCATATATTGTTCAGCTCCCGGATTTTTTCCAGAGATAAAACTGTGTTTTAAAAGTGCCAGTGACAATATCGTATTTATGAATATTAAAAAAATCGTGCAAATTAAAGGATTTAGGTAAAACCAAATAGCTCTATATATATTGTCTTTGATCTATATATATTAAAAAAACTATGGAAAAACGAAGAAAAAATTGTTTCTATTATTATTTAATAAGCCACTTTAGAAAATGTCGTGACTGAAAGGGTTAACCCTTTCCTTTCCAATGTATCTCCTGAGATACATTTAGCAATTTTTAAATTTTGCAATTATTTAACTGAACTCTAATTTTGTCTAATTAAATAATATTCCTTATAATAGATATTACATGTTTCTTCGCAAAATTTTTTTATTATTTTTCGCAAAATTTTATTTTTGGCAAAAAATGTGAAAATGTTCAAAACAATTTTTTGATGAATTTAGGCTATTAAAAGGCCAAATCATTCAGAAATTCAATTTTTATCATGATTCTCTCTTCTCTTTTAGTAGCAGGACGGAAAGGGTTAATGTACAATATAAAATTCTTCGACCTGGGCACAAGATAATGGTTGCTATTTGTATTGTTTAATACTATCTTAAGATCTAGATCTATTAAAATATTAGTTCTGATTTGAATGGCCGTTAAAATAAGAATTTATAATTCTTTCATCGTTCCGTTTTTCGAAGGAACAGGTTGAAGTACAAATTAGATACAAATGTGTACTTCAAAGAGTTCGTGAAGTTTAAAATCTGTTACGATTTAGTTAACTTGAAGCTTACTATTGATGCGACCTTTTGAAATTGGAAGCCTTCCAATGGAGATTTTATAGTTTCAAAGTAATTATGGATTTGTACGATGACTATTTACTAGAAATTATTGAAAGCTTTATGTACAATACTTTGTCAACTTCAATTATAAAATCTCATAAAATTGATTCAAGGATCAAATACCCGTTTCTATTGCGACTTAATAAAAAGGGCATAAGGTGGAAGACCCAATTTCTACTCAGTACCCTATTTCTACTCATTTTCTGATTTTTTGTCATAAATAATATCTTTTGGAGGTTTCAAAAGGGATAAAATTGTAGCAAATATATTTTATTAGCGATAAATAGTTCAAATAGGAACGAATTATTAATTGTAAATAAATTAAAATCAAACCAAAATGTGAGTAGAAATAGGTACTAAGCGAGTAGAAATTGGGTACTTCACCTTATGCTACGTTGGAGGGGAACGGGGTTAATAGTGTACTACTTTCAATGGCATATTTTTTCTTACATAAGCGAATTGACCAAATTGATACAACTTTTTAGGATGGAAAGTGTACTTTGTCTAGATCAATTAAGTATACAATTTCATGTTAAACATTATCATATATTCTAATAATTTCCACATTGTGCACAGTTTTTGGAAAACTTATACACATATCAATATCTTACCTCTGCTTCTATATGAAAACCATTTTTGAAACCTACCAATATTTTTTCGGCCATAAACCCACACAATTTTACAAAAACACGTTAAATTCTATAAAATCTGTTCAAACCCATGTAACATCAAATAAATCCATGAGAATGTATTATAAAATTGCTATTCTTAGTGGGTATACCAAAATATTTAATAAAATTTGGAACAAGTCAGAAGCAAGAAATTATTTCTAAAATTTTTTAAAATAATTTTACTCTTGATACGAAAGTAACTATTTCATTTTACTAGTAAATATGTAACATTTCTGACATAAAATTATGACTTCATATAGTATTATTTGCGTGTTAATGTTTCAGGGTATTTTTATAAAGACTCCATGAGTTACAACACTGCGAAAAAAATGGATGAGTCGGAAGCAGATTCAAAGAAAACTAACGGAAGAATCCGATTTGCTGAGCCTACTTATGCAACACTGATCGAAGCCATTGAAGCGAGAAACATTAACAGTGTACAAATGTTGATGAAGCTCGGAGTTAAAGCGTATACTTCTTTTTCTAAGACAATTGAGCTGGACTTTCAAAATGATCAACTTAAAGATACTACAACTATTATCGACAAATTAAAGGCATCCACAAACAACCAACATGACTGTAGCTTATGCCAAGCAATCAAACTCGAAGAAATGGAAATCATCAAAATTCTAATCGAATCCGACCCAGCACTTTGTGACTTGCATTTACACGTAGCTGTCACAACAAAGAACGTGGAACTTATGAATTTAATTTATTCAACCGATTCTACGCATATAATTCCAGCTTTTCTTATCGCTATTAACAATGGTGACCTTCAAATTATTGAAATGTTCCTTCAAAAGAATGAACACATGTTACTTGCAGATCTGAAAACCGAGTTATATGTTACACATTATTTCAAAGACTTTGAAATTGGAGTAATAACCTTTTCATTAGAAGATAAAAAAGACGAACCCTCTATGGGAGATGAATCTGATGAAAATGATTCTTTAATAAATGATTTACCGATTGGATTGCATTATCATTTGCATTATGAGGAATCAGATACGGAAGATTCGGATAACAACGGTGAAGATTACGATGATGACTTTGTCGAAGACAACAACGATGACAACGCAGATGAACGAGAAAGTGAAGATTCCGATGATGACACCGACGGGCAAGCAGAGGAGGCACGTCCGGATGGCAATGTGGAGCAATCAGATGAGAGACATGTTCCTGACGATGATCATCAAGCTGAAGGAAATGCTAATAACGATGGGCAAGAACAATCCTCCTCTGACAGTGATTCAGATTCAGAGTCCGAGTGTGAGCAAACAGTAGAATATAAAGTGAACAATTACATATCGTCGAGGCACTTAGAAAATGGTAGAATAACCATTAAATCAGTAGAAAACCACATAATTAAAGACTTGAAGTATACAATAACATCTCCTTTGATTTTCGCGATTGAATTAGCAAGTGAAGACGTCGTGACTTTATTATTACAGAAATACTCCAAATATATCAATTATGTAAATGGTCACGATATCTCTCCTCTGGTAGCTGCAGTTAAATGTTCAAATGTTCATCGTATCAAAATGCTAATCAATGCTGGAGCTGACGTAAATTTGAAATGTCACGATGACATGACAGCTTTGCACTTTGCGATCAAGCACTGTCAACCCGACAAAATTGTCCACATAGTGAACTTGTTGATAGACCAAGATGCCAATGCAGTAGCTCCGAACTCTTCTGGTCGAACGCCATTGCATTTCGCAGCTGAACAATCAAATCCGGAAATTGTTCAAATGCTACTTGATCGTGGTGCATCTATTAATTGTGTCGACAAGAAGGGCGTGACTCCTCTACTTTGTGCCATTGAACACGGTAGCTTCGAAGTTATTAAGCTATTAATCTTACACGGAGCTGATGTTAACATGCACTACAAGAAAGGTATGACAGCTTTACACTATGTCATCAAAGTACGTCCTGTTGAGCAAGTTACTCAACTTGTCAAAGATTTAGTCAACCACGGGGCCAACATATTATCCATGGATTTTGAGGGACGTTCCGTTTTGCATTTCGCTGCTGAGAGTGGATATTTAGATGTAGTTAGTATTATTCTAGATTATGGTGAAGACATTAACCGGTTAGACGACAAAGGCGCTTCCCCTCTAATGTACGCTATTGAAGCATCCAAAGTAGATATTACAAAATCGCTGATTACTTTTGGTGCTCTTCCCGAAGTAGGGCAGTATAATAATTACGGTATCTTCGAACGCATTATGCAGAATTTCAAAGGTAAAAATCGTTTCGAAATAACCAAGTTGATGATTGATAATAGTTTGAATTTCCAAACGTCTGAACAGAGTCCTTTGAATACGTCCATCATTTTTGACGATTTGAAATTGGTCAAATTGCTCGTTGAGCATGGAGCGAATATTAACGACAGATCGCAATCGATGCCACCGTTGCACGTAGCGGTCGAGCAATCCAAAGCGGAAATGGTAAAATATTTAGTTTCTGCTGGAGCAGATATTTTTGCGCCGTATGATGATGGAAGTCCAATTTTGAGTAGGGTTATTTATAATTTTTCCGAAAGGCGGTTCGAAATGGTTACGTTTTTTATTAATCTAGGAATCAACGTTAATTATACGAATAATGAATATCTGCCAATTCGTGCGGCAATTGAAATGGATGATGAAAATGTAGTAAAATTATTACTGAAACATTTTGCTGATATTAATATTCAATTAAATACAAGCGGGCGTACTCCTCTAATAACTGCTATACATCATGGCAACATACGAATTATAAAACTATTGTTAATATATTTTAAAGGTAAAATGTATTTTAAACCAGTAAATTCAATCTCAGTAATTCAGTATACAGTCGAAAAATTATCCGGTAAGAAAGGCTGTGCGGAAATATTAGAATTGTTAATAATTTGCGGGGCAAAATTCACTAATAATAGTAACCAAAAACGAAAAACTGCTCTGCACATTGCAGTAAATCGCGGGGATATGGATAGTGTTGAAGTGCTACTGCGACATGGTGCAGATGTTAACTGTACAGACAAACACAATCGGAGTCCTATATTTTTAGCAATCGCAAACAAGAACATAGAAATGACAAAACATTTAATTACTTCTAGAGCGAATG
>JABFPD010000746.1:0-10233 GCA_022817545.1 Cremastobaeus sp. ZL-2020 | reverse complement strand
ATATCCGACCTTACATAAACATTCAATGGTCAAAATTAACAATTAAACTTTAAAAAACCTATTGGAGCCAAATTGGCTCCACGGGAGTTCTAAGGGGGTCGGAATGCCCGGGAGTGCGAGTGTTAAGCATCATACTTAATTGGATCAAATACAAAGATTGCATATTTAAGAACTTTTCCTGTTTTATATAAATTTTATATGTCAAAAACTTTTGTAAACACATATACACACATGAATACCATGAATAAAATTTGAAAAATAACCACTGACATTTGAAAACATTATTGGGTTTTGGATCAGGCAACTTAATGGCATATTCAGTGTACTGGGTAGGTTGAATCTATCGAGTAATTCTGCTGAACACGTGTTCACGGAGTCTGGGTAAGTTGAATCTAGGATTCCACAGACGATTCTACTTTTTTCATTTTTTTTAGTTTGAGAGAAAATGAAGAAGAATCATATGCGGAATCCTATATGTAACCTACCCGGCGTACTGAACATGACATAATACTAGCTTGTGACAATTATCACTAAAAATACCGTACGCAACTCATATTAAAAATACTTACAAGAACATTTTTTAACTTTTTGTATTCCTTTAACCTTTATTTCAATTTTTGTGACTTGTTTAACTTTTTTCATAGGGAAAAGTGATTTCCTATGGAATCACATGAATCACATTTGCATGAATCTTCGGATTCATGCAAAATACTGTTTTTATCTTTTAATCTCAACTCTTGTAGCATGCTGCAATTCATTTTCACAGATGCAACTTCTTTACAATTGTATGCTATTGCTTCACCCATATCTGTAAATATAAATATCTCCTTTATGTTCAATCTACATTTTTCTATCTATAACTAGTAAATTGAATAGCATTATTTTATAATTAAATTTTAACCTCCAAAGCTCAAGTCAATAGTATATTTTCGTATAACGGCGCTATGCGCCCGTGTGGAAAACGGTATTTTTCCGAACGAGTGCGGTACGGAAAATCTTAACTTTCCGCACTAGTGCGGAAAATGAAAATTTTCCGTACAAATGTGGAAGGTAAAGATTTTCCGTACCGCACAAGTTATGAAAATTTAATCTCAATGTAATCATTAAAACACCTATTTCAAGGTTTTTATATTATGAATGTGTCATTTTTTTGCAATCCCTAGTAAAAAGGAACATATAATAACAATATAATGGCAATATAATGGCCATATACTGGTAATATAATAATTCTGAAAAACCATATATTGGCCATATAATAGCAATATAATGACAATATAATGACTTCAAGGTTGTATTAACGACCAATTATACAGACTCAGAAAAAAACTTTTTGTTGTCAGTTATTAATTTATTTCATTTTATTGACGTTTCGACCAACTATTGGACCTCTTCAGAATAATCTACAATTACAAAATATAACTAAGATGACATGGAACTATTTAATAACAATAGTAGGCTCAACATTGATTTAAAAGCTTACAATTTTACTAACCTTTTAATTAGCAATAAAAGTTGAATTATTAGATGTGAATCATCGTCAAAGTATTATTGAAAAAGTCATTTCAGTTATTGTCAATAATGTTAGAACGAATTACTATGTGTACATTCGATGTCGAAATGTGTTTAGAATCAAAGTTTGTACCACTATCTATATTTATAGTAAGAAATCGGATTCAACAAATATTATGTTTGCTAACCAAAACATAATATTTGTATATTTTATATATTTTACAAAAAGTTGCCCCCGATTTGATCATATGAATCGAGTGCAAAGTCGGAGCACATTTTCGCCGTTTTGAATTTTAAATTTAGTTTTCCATCTATCGAGTTCCTCTATATTCATGCACAAAATTTCAACATTTAATGTTGAATTTTTATGTTTTAATAGCTATTTTATTATTATTCGTTACACGATTTTTATAATATAATTGTAATTGAAAAATTATTAATAATTCTGCAAATAAACCAGTACATTGAAAGAAAAAAATGTAGATATTATTTTTTAAGCGATTATAATTGTTGAATAGTATAGCATCAAAAAATTCGTGGCTGTTGTAGTTCTCCCGGAAACAGAGGATTGTTAAATTGTTCAAGTTTATTCCAGTTTCGCAAGAAAATTCACAGATATGACGAACTTGATAAATTAGTTCCACTATAATTTAGTGTGTCACGTGTCAATCATATGAGAAAACACGTGGAATCATAGCTTTATGACAATTTTATTAGATACGTAATAATGTAATATATAGCATTTGTGCGCCAAAACCGCTATAATAATAATTCTGCAAACTTTACTTTCGTACTTCATCTAATTTTCGAAGTCGCCTACAATAATGCACAATAACAACAAACAGAAAAACTTAAAGATTTCCCGTGAAGCAAAAAGAAAAAAACTCTTATAAAATTGTTTATAAATGTACTACCATTATATAATGCATTTTGCTATTATCTATTACATGCAATTTAGGTCACTTTTTGAAAGGAAGCTTCGAAATTTATATTTATCTACATCGAATAATGACGTCAATTTCTATAGCTATTTAAAGTTTATTTGATAACTGCCTTAAATAAGTGACATGTAAAATTGCAAGTGAAAATTGATTCAACCCTGCTAACTATTGGCAGTTACTGATTATACTTGTATCATAGGTATACATGGTTTAGAAAAAAATCGAATGTATAATTTTTAATGTTAAAGTGTGAATCATCGAAAATATGTCAAATATAAAAGTTCTACATTTGGGCGAATTATCTTTTTATTATTTTATTTTATTTTATTTATCTATCAAACAGGCAACAGCCCAATTACATAAATTTTGAAATTAAACAAAGTGTATCTCACAATTTCATACAGTAGTTAATTAAAATCAATCATAATTACAGTTCTAGCGGTATTTTTAAATGTATAAATAGTCGACGTTAAGTCCAAGTTTAGATTATTTGCAGTTTGACACATTCTGAACAACGGTGCATACATATAACAATTTGTGTGAGCAAACGGTATATAAAAGTTTTTTCTAATCGCATTACGTAAATTTCTCGCAGGAACCCTCCAGCTAATTCTCATCAGTAGCTCCGGAGAATCAATATAATTATTTACCAATTTATATAAAAATAAATAATCATTATACATCCTTTCTGATTTCAAAGAGCTCAAGTTTAACATTCGCGATATTTGATTGTAATCATGGGTAACTCTAGGTGAAGGAATGTTTTGTTTTCTCGCTGCAAAATTATAGAATTTATGTTGAATTGACTCAAGTTGTTTAATGTGGTTACAATACTGAGGGGACCACACCGGTGAAGCATACATTAATATAGATTTAATCAACGCACAATAAAGGGTTCTGAAAGTAAATAAGTTCGTGAATTCTGTAGTTGTCCGCATTATAAATCCTAGCATTTGGTTTGCTTTTGATACAATATAGTCAATGTGTTTATCAAATTTAAGACTACAATCAAACACTACACCCAAGTCTCTAAAGTGTGTGAGAAGTTCCAGTGTATTATTTTCGATCGCATAGTTAAACCTTATCGGGGATTTCTTTCTTGTATATGTCACGATTTTACATTTTTGAATGTTTAACGAAAGTTGATTTTCAGTACACCATTTCACCAATGCTTCAATATCTTTTTGTAACTTTAGACAATCTTCTATTGTACTAATAACATTAAATATCTTTAAATCGTCGGCAAACAATAAAAATGAACAAGACAATATTTTCATAATATCATTGATAAAGAGCAGGAACAAAAGAGGTCCCAGATGGGATCCTTGCGGTACACCCGAGATCGCTTTGATATCTCTAGAAATAAATGAACGGTATTTAACATTCTGGGTTCTGTCGACCAAGTATTGCTGCAACCATTGCAAGAGTGTACCATGAATACCCAAGCTATAGAGTTTTTGGATTAGGAGATTATGACTGACTGAATCAAAGGCTTTTGAGAAGTCAGTTAAATAATTGTGTCAACTTGAAGATTTAACTCAAGTTTATCAAGAACATAATGTTGAAATATCAATAAGTTAGTTGTAGTTGATCTTTTTTCCCGAAAACCATGCTGCTGTTCGATCAAATATGTTTAAGTTGTTGAGTTAATTTGTTGGTAATTAATGATTCGAATAACTTAGGGATAGTACTCAATTTAGAAATCGGTCTATAGTTAATGATTTTCGATCTGTCATTACATTTATAAATAGGGGTTATAAAGCTTTTCTTCCATATGTCAGGAAAGGAACCCTCTTGCATTGATTTCACAAACAACATGTGAATTATGGGTGTGATATTAGTAGCACAATATTTCAGGATACATGGTGGAATGCCATCTGGACCTGAGCTTGAATTATCATCTAATTGACAGATGGCGTCAAATACATCTTTTTGAGTTATAATTATGTCACAAATATTAATGCCAGAGTTCACATAATGATTTCCAGTCCAATTATCAGAAGCTGGTGTTTTGTAAACCGATTCAAAATAATCTGCAAATAGATCAACGATCTCCTGACCCGTGTTCGCTTGTTTATCCAACAGAAACATAATATTAGGAAGACCATTCGTGTCACGCACCGAATTTGTATATCTCCAAAATTGTTTTATGTTTAGACTGACTGATGACTCTATATAATCAATATACCCGATATAATCATAGTTAGCTTTGTTTTTGCATTGTTTACGTAGATTAGAAAAAAGTAAATAATCTGACTTTGACAAAGATTTTTTGTATGCGGTATGTGCAGCCGTTTTGTCATTCAATAAGTTGATAAGTTCTTTGGAATACCACGGGGGATACTTAAAAGGTTTAATCAAAATTTTTGGTACATACAAGTCTATGAGTTTAGAAATTTTATCATAAAAATAATCCAATGACTTTTCGAGCGAATTTACAGAGAAGTAAGAATACCAATCTAATTTGGTCAATTCGGTCGCAATTGAAAAAAAATCAGCTTGTTTAAAATTATATCTAAATTCATCGCCATTTAAATTTTGCAGGGTATAGTTTATTGAAAAGGTCAAGTCTAATGCCGGGTGGTGTTTATCACAGGATACTAATGGAGAATCTGAGCTAGTTATAACATAATCTAAGTTATTTATGAAAATCAAATCCAATGCTTTACAATTTTCGTTCAATATGTCATTAACTTGATACAAGTTTAAATAATTAACGAAATGTTCAAGAATGCGACTGGATTCTATTTCATCATTCGGGGCATGTTCAGTGTTACAGAGGACACCAAAATCATGGTTTTCCCATCGAGTCATGGATAAGTTGAAGTCACCAGTCAATAAAAAATCCGAGTTAGGGTAAGATTCAAATATTTCCTCCAAATTCTGGGTAAATTGCACATAAGTTTCACAAGGAGATTTTGGAGGAATATAAATAGTACCTATTATCAACGTTGTTGTTCCCAATTTCAGTAGGACGAAGAGTTGCTCAGCTTTCGTGTTTACAGTGACAATTTCAAGGCTCGAGTATTTGCTATTCACAGCTATAAGCACTCCTCCTCCTCTCTCATATTGACTGGTGGACGCATTTCGATCAGTCCTGTAGATATTGAAGTTCTGTAGATTCAATTCTGCGTTAGAGATACCCTCGTGAAGCCATGTCTCGGTGAGGACTATAATATCCGTATGCTCCAGAGATGGAGCGGCTCTCATTAGACAAGACAGCTTAGTACGAAGGCCTCGTACATTCTGGTAAAACAGGGTTAATCTTGATTGAGGTTGCCTGGTGACTAGTTTTCCTGAGTAGATCTGATAGGTTGGGATGAGTTTTGATTCTTGTCAGTTATGTCCACTATCATGGGGACTCTATTTATGTACTTGATCATTTTATTTGTTTTCCCATTATTGTCCATCCTATCCTTTTCGATTTGAGTAATTAAACTCTTGAAATGCTTTCTTTGCAAGATAGTATGATCAGGACTTATTTTAGCTGATCCCTTGCATTTCTTTTTGTTCTGGAGTATCTTAAGTGCTATTTGCGGATGCGCAAATGTGACTTTCAATGGTCTTGGTTTTGCATTTAGCTTATTTTGGTTCCCCAGTCTTCTTAGTAAAATGTCTTTTGGGTTAATTTCAGTGATTTCACTCAATAAAGAAACAACTGATTTTATATCATCATCGATTCGCTTATCAGCTGCTATGTTTTGTCCTTCATTAATGTCGTAGATAATAATATTTTTAGAACGATTTTCACGATCTACAAATTCCGAGTAAAATGACTCGTACAAAGCCTCGAAATTCGGTAACGAAGCCAGCGGGGAACTCGAGGATGTATTAACATGGATGTCAGCTTTCAGTTCAGACAACTCTTCCAGGAGGTCACCGTTTGATTTTTGTAGATCCTCAATTTTATGATTCAAATTAGCTAATATAAGCTTAAAATCATTATGGTCATTTCCCTCCTTACATTTCACACAATAAAAGAGCATTTGCCTCTTTGTCTTCTTCAGAGCAAATACCTTCAGCTCGGAGCTAGTGAGCGATGAGCATGCTGCGTGGAGTTTACCCCTACACAAATCACACTCGACGTAGTCGGCTTCACCACTTTTTCCCCGAATTTCGATAGAGGTTTTGCATTCGGAGCAAATCAAAGCCATCTTTATCAATCACGAATTAAAATGGACAGTTAACTGCGGTGTTTAGAATATGGTCAACCCGCAACGAGCCAAAACACGTCCGATTCCGACCGATATCAACACAAGGCAGAAAGTTCTTACTAACCCGGAATTTGTAAAGTTTACCTCGTGTACATGAGTAATTTGTAAACTATACATGGCGCAACCACATGAAGATGCAGCATCTCCAGTAAACTAATTCTTCACCGTAATTTGTAATGAACATTCTGACTCTTGTAACTGATTGACATGTTGATTTTCTGCTCTCTTGCAATTCTTTGCATAGCGTCTTTTGTATTACACTTATTACACGTCGCATTCAATGCCTTGCAGATCTTCATGTGACTAGGGTCCCAGTTGCCTCCGTATCGAATGCATGTAGCATTACCCAGTGGTTTCCTTGTCTTATTCATGTACTCATGTTTCCTTGAATGATTTGCAGAAATTTTGTGTACATCTGAATCCAAAAAGTTGTTAAATAAACATTATTACGCCAAAGATTTCAACTCGATACAAAGTTGGGTTAGAGTTCCGTCTTGTTTTTGAACTCTTGTGAAAACTTCACGTTTCCGCTATTAAACATTTTTCCGGGACGTAATAACCTAATAACACAATTTTCAATTCGTCGTATGTCCTGTAGAAATCTAGATAAGAATTTTGCCGCGTGGTTGACCGTTTTTATGTTCAAATTATCATTTTCATTGAAATAGTAAATATAAAATGGTTTTGAAAAATTGTTATCTTTACTATATGTAATTTTCCGCCTATAGTACTAAAAATGTCAGCAACTTCATTACCTCTTTGCAAACTATATCTTCTTCGATCTAATCTATGTCTCAATGAAAACACTATCTGCATATTTAGATTCATTGCATCATTTTGCAGAGCTTCACCTTCTGGATTTTGAATTTATTCCTACATCATTTAACCTCCCCCCCCCCCGACGTAGCATATGTGCAACATATAGAAAGAACGATTTTATGAATAATCGGTAGAATGAGTCGTTATTTTTATGTATCTTAACCGGTTTTACAAGTTTCTTACGATGAAATATTTTTTATTTACAAAATAATCGCAAAAAAACAACAAATAAAAAATTCTCTAAGATGCATTTTTGCACTTTTACCGATTACCATTTTCTGGAAAAATATGTTTTACTGTGTTTTTTGGCCGAAGTGACACTTTGGGTAAGAAAATGTTAATAGAATTTGGCAAAAGATTATTTATATCCTTATTTGATGGTATTTATATCTTTAGATTCTCTCATTTTTTTCGAATCTTTACCAGAGTCTAATTTTGATTTTAATGCGGCATTGGAATCATTGGAATCAGTTTCACCAATTTTCTATTTTTACGGTACTCTTTCATATACTATTACATACATTTTTTATAATAGGTTGAAACGCGCGCGTTGCGCGCGCTTTTTTGAGTTCTTGAGAATTGTGGAATCTAATTACTCAATAATATATTACAGAATTTACAACACACTTTCAAACACCGCCCTAATGCGAATTTGCACCTCAAAAAATTTCTAATGCGTAGCTATTTCGAAAACATACTTCCAACACGGGAAAAAATTTCATGTTGAATTTGCAGCTAGCACCATGCTAATTCTTATATGTTAAAACAACAATTTCTAGTCATTTGAAACAAGTTGATCCCCATGCTGATTCAACACGGTGAAATAATTCAATCCTAAATCAAATATAAATCAACACATGAATATAAACTATCTAAATAAATTATATTGATGATTAAAAATAATGATATTGTTAACAATATATTGACCTTACAATGTCTATACATCATCAATATATTGATATTATATGTTGTATTTGAAAAAAATTATTGGCAGTATTTATGGGTAAAAAATTGATTATATATTAGCAGCAAATTTTATTAGCCGCACTTTGTCAATATATTATTATTTTAAAAATATAGAGACGATAAATTTCAAACGCATAATGGACGTTAATATAATAATTTCGTATAATGGCAATTTAAAATTTAGAGTAATGCTAATTTAGCATGGTTATAGGTTGGCATGGCCGACAATGCTGTTTCAAGCTTGTCAAATGCTATTTTAACATGAAAATTTTTCCCCGTGAATAAAACCAATTTTTAGCCCTGAAAATGTTATTTTGCGACAAAATAAAGTGACGCATTCGATTCCTTATGAAATTCTACTATTCACACAAGCTTCATCATTATTTTGACCGTTTAAATTAAAATAAAGAATTAATGGTGCATATTTGCCCAGCTTTGAATTTAAGGTAATTGGAAGGAAGGGTGGTGTTTGAGGGTTAATTACTAACCTTTTTACAAAATATAAAAAATTAAGATTTTTAATTTTACATTAAAAAAAGGATTGAATTATGTACAAATTAGTTTTTCACTTTTAACCTGCAGAGCACAAACACGTGTTATATGCGTTCTAAATGTTATATTTACTATAAGAGTATGCGTATTACACGTGTTTGTGCTCTGCGGGAAGACAATCAATTTTAATGAATGGAGTTATGCGCATAATTCCATAATTTTTTTCATAAATAACTTAAAATTATGCATAAAACTACCTATAAACTAAATTTGAATGCAATCAGACAAATAGAAAGGGAAGTACCCTAAAGAATATCTAGTGAGTTAGGATGTATTCGAAACTGGTATCTGGTAAAAACTGTGCTTTTCATATTTTGATATCAATTTATTTAAGTTAATAGTGTTTTAAATAATATATAGTAATTATTCATTTATACTCGAGATGGATTAAACTCACAAACAAAAGTTTAGCAACAACTATATAGACATGGTAGATATAATTTCTATCAACGACAGCTTTCGAATAGACACAGATTCAGTATTTATTTTGGAGGAGGATTCCTGTTGCAATTGCCAGATTACTTTAAAATTTCGTATGGGGCCTTCCATAAAGGATGTCCGGTTATTTTTGCCAATTTTTTATCCCTCCCCCCCGGTTAGTCACAAATTGTCACAGAGAACATTCGTCTCCTGGCGTGACGCTGGCGTTACCCCTGCGTTACACAGGCGTAACGCTATTTCCGCTTTTTCGAAAAGCGGAAATAGAAAGAAAACTAAAAATTAAAGTAATTGTGACGACAGCGCCATCTGCCGCCAAACGCAAAATAAAAATAAATAATGAAACTATTAACAACGCGACGCGGGAACCCGAGAACTGAAGAACGCGCACCCTTGAGTTTATCTGGGCATTGTTGCCCGAAAGTCAATCAAAATTTAGGAACCACCCTCTATATATTTTGCACTCCCTTCCCTTTTGCCAACAATGGCCCCTCAACACCTCTACGGCAAATCCTTGAGCGCACCTCTACGGCAACGACCTGGTTGACAATATCCGCGAGCACACCTCTACGGCAAATCCCTGGTGTTGAGAGCGCCTCCTCGGGAACGACCTGGTGGGAACGCCTCTACGGCAATATCCTGGAGCTGCAATGGTCCGGGCTGCTTCGTCTTCCGGGGCTGTCACCTCTACGGCAACTCCAGGGTAACTGCTGCTAGGCTGCTTCTCCTTCCAGGTAGTCACCTCCACGGCAACTCGAAGTCGACTGTGCTGGACCTCGCTCCAGCGCCCTCTT
>JABFPD010000745.1:0-10251 GCA_022817545.1 Cremastobaeus sp. ZL-2020 | reverse complement strand
CGTGACTGATATATTTATGTTTTAAAGTATATTAGCATTGCACATTACAAATTATGTACGTGCACGCATATGTCTATGAAAATTATTAATTCATATACTGGCATTTAATGCATGCATTTTACATTTTAAGCTAACGCATTTGGTAATCTGTTTATAAGTAAAATATTTAAGCTTTTAATTTACGTAATGTCATACATTACATTAAAGCACTTAACATGATGATGTTTCAATAAGCATACATTTTGTATATATTAATGAACTAACTTAAAAAATGAACAATTTTGTTTTTTAATTAATGGGAACAATTGAAAAATTAAATTATTTAATGTTAACTGTTACTTTTATCTTTTTTAAAATAATTCCTGTGTATAAAAAAGCTGTTTCGTGTTGATAAATATACTTCTAAATACTACAGAAACTATTTTTGATGTAAAGTAAACTAAATTATAATTTAAATATTAATTTTTGTTGTTTTTTTCATAAAACGGAAACGTTTACTGTTATAAGGAAGTATCTTTTTTGGTATATTATATTACAAATATTACAAAATAAAGGATCAGGTGGTAAAAAGGGATGATAAATGTAAAGATTTCCAATTCGAAATCTTGAAGGAACATATAGGTTGCATGAAGTGACGTCTCTAGTTTTTCAATTAATTATCAACACTTGAAAATTTACATACACATAAATAAGATCATCTTAAGTATGCCTTTTTTGAGTATCGCTAAATTTAGCTTTGCTAAATAAAAATAGTGACGCACGTTCAGAGTTTGCTAACGTAATGATATTTTTCTCTAAAATATTATATAAAATAGTCTCTACATTCTGATCGAGCTTGCAATGCTTTTATCGTTAGCGACAGTATTTTACAGCAAAGTTTTTCTTCTTGTTTATAAGTAACCATCTTCGTAGTCGTTATATGAATAAGGCATGGTCGTTGACTGTCAGTGACAATAATAAAACGAGTATTAGAAAGAGAGTCATAAAAGAGACAAGCTGTACTTGGCAAAGCCGTAACGAATTTTTCGTTTTTAGTTCCACCTAAGTGGACGAAAGAACCAGCCGATCAGGGTGCGATTGTGGGTCACGGGATTGCCATAGACTGCCAAGCCGAAGGGTTTCCCAACCCCACAGTTACTTGGAAACAAGTCGTTGGTAAGTCTGAGAAAATACTTTTTTTCATTTTAAATCCATCTAAAACCAGTTCATTGTACAGCACAATAAACCCAGCTGTGGAATAAATAAAGTTAAATTAACCTCGTATAATTTGTTGTACATCAGCGACTTTAACATTCTTTCAGGAATTCTGCAAATTGTCGAACGATTTCTTGATTTAACTCCCTTTGTCGGACAAATAAGGTAGCTCACTACTGATATTTAATAGACTGAAAATGCTATTTTTAAAATGTTTATTACCGAAACTGCTATTTATTGTCAGAAAATTTTTGATATGTCAAGTATTTAGTAGAATATTTCTTCATATAGAATTTTTCTATTTTTGTCGGGTGAAATTCTGTTCATTTAAAATTTTTATTTGTTTTCATTCATATCTCAGAAAACATGTTCTCACATTGCACACCGATTGTACCACTTTTGTTAGACTAATTCCTTAGGCGACTCCTGATTTTCTATCGCCAGAAATAGTCAACCATTAATTTAATTTGGATGGTTAGCATTGATCGAACTGTTTATTTACGTTAATTGTGCATACTCGGTCACTTAAGGGCATTGACTCAAAATCGATAAATGGTATCAATGTGTACCAATGATCACTGTGACCATACTAGAGCTTTTCCTTTAAATTTACTGTGTATTGTTAATTTTGAAAATTATAGTGCATGCACTATAATTTTCAAAGCTAGTCCAATCTCCGAATGCTATTGTGTATTTTATTCTTTTATCAAATCTTAATAATCTCCGTAATATTTCCGAAATTCCATATGGCATTAGATTTCATACCAGTATTGATATTCATTAAATAATATATCTGATATTGAATTACACAGTTTGCAACAGAATAGTAAGCGAATTTAACAAATTTTGCAAATTTGTTTTACATGGTTTAATTGCCACAGTAATTATTAATTATTAAAAAATTTATTTTGGAATTATAACACGGGGCCGTGCATACATTATGTAAGTCATTCGAGGAGGGGAGGAAGGTCTTGAAAATATTACAGTTTCTTATTGAGATGGGGGTACACTGAGAAAAAAATTATTGTAAATGTTCATATATAAATTGGAAAAAGGTGACCATTTATAAAAAAGAACAAAAATTAAAATAAAGTATATGAAAAGTTTAATTAAGATTAGAAAAATTCACCCATTCATTTTATTAATTCATATAAATTTTATAATTTTTCGTACAGTTTATTTTAATTTTTCTTCGTTTTTTCAAATAGTCACCTCTTTCTGAATTAGATGAGAAAATTCAGTATACTTTTTTTTCTCAGTGTAGGGGTGTTTGCATATCTTACGTAATTAATTACCGTTGTAATTTATTTTATATTTTCCACCTTTTATTTTTAATATTAAAAATTATTACTTATACTTTTTGGAATCTCGCGCCACTCACTTCGGCCGCAGAGGAGACTACAACCATTCCTAAAGTGAACTCAATTGAAGACTGGATGAAAAATCCATGGTGTTCAGAGTGATAGTGTACCTTGCATCAGAATGCATCTTTTATATTATATTATTAAATAAATATTTTAATTTATTATAAAATTGGTGGACAGAGTAATAGTGTAGGGAAGACTACCCAACAGTTTAACAGTCCTACAGTTTAACATTGACGATTTTTCGAAACCTATAGGTTAAAAAATGTAAAAAAATTAGACGAAACATGTTTATATAATCATAAAACATGTTTCGTCTAATTGTTTTACATTTTTTTAACCTATAGGTTTCGAAAAATCGTCAATGTTAAACTGTAGGCCTGTTAAACTGTTGGGTAGTCTCCCCTATATAATGACCAATGAGAAAATAGAGGTTATGCATCTAAGAATTATTATTAGTATTAAAAAGTCATTTAGAATAAAAATACATATAATAAGTGTACACTACAAAAAGTAGTATATTGCTTTGAGATACTTTTGACGTTTTTAGAGCCATAAATAAAAAATTGAGACATTTAAAAAAAAAGTTGTTATTGCAATGTTCAAAAATGTGTTACGAATAAGAGCAAATTTATTGTTTATATATATAGGTATATATAGCTTTCATATATTCCAAACACGCATCACAGGTATTCCTTTTCCAATTAAGCTTGCAATTTTTATTTTTCTTTTAATTTACTGAAATATGTTTGGAAACTTATTGAAAGGTATTTTCTAGATAGCAGAGGAAAAGTCGAGTAGCTTGTTATTTTGATAACTATATCTAGTTTGTATGCTAACCTGGAAAATTAGTTGCAACGTCGAGCATTTTTGTTCTAATTTTTCTAAGGGCAATTTTTCTCATAAGTACCACATAATATGCATCTCGTCCAACACAAAATAAAGTAAGCCAAATGCATGAATCAAGTTGATTCATATGTTCAGGCGGGATTACTAGCCAAGGGATGGGCCGAATATAGGTCAACTTACTGTAGGTAACAAAAAAGAGCGAGCGAAAATACCGAGTGAATACAGGTGCTCTAGTCGGTTGGAGGTAAAATAAAGCAAATCAGTCAGATTTTTAGTTGGCTTTACATTCAGTCAAAATGGAAAACGAAGTATGTCTTTCCCGATATTGTTGTTTTCAAATAAAAAGCTTAAAATTTCATTGATTCATAGTTAATATTTTAAACATTTTTTGTCATTCCCTTTGATATGGCCAAAATCATTACTAAAAATGTATCACTGAATAATACTGCGTAACTACAGTAGTAGTTCATTCAACAAAACATTCATATTTGTGTGCTATAAAGATGTCTCTTTCTATGCAAATTCACGATATCTTTTTACACGAATGAGCATAATACAGATAATATTTCAACGAGCATTACACTAATACGAAGTTGCAACTGCAACACGTACGACAATATAACAAGAAGTTCCTAATGTAAACATACTTCCTGGAAACATACAACACATAGATACGTACGCGCATAATTTACTATGTTGAACGAATTTTGGTGTTCTATTGCTAATTTTGATAACAACAAAACACTTTGCACCCAAGCACGTTTGTGAATATCTGATGAGCAAAGTTTCTTGATTTTACTATTATTTTTTTTTACATTTCGTACATTTGCAGACTCAATGTCTCGGACAATTTTTATCAAAGTATTTGAAAAAATTACACATAATCATATTTCTTTTATCAAAATCCCATTTGTTAATGTATAGTAAAGATTTCTTTTTCGTTCATTAACCCTTCTTCACACGCACTATGAGTATTTCGCTCACACCATTGATTCATATGTTCAGGCGGGATTACTAGCCAAGGGATGGGCCAAATTCATTACTTTAGAACGAATAATAATACTAGTACACCAGAAAAACTTAGGAAATAATTTAAACTTCGATACAAAAAAGATTCCCAAACCAATGAAACCAAATCAACGTTATAATTGATAATTTTATCTCTGCATGTCACTGTATCGTGAGCGAAAAACTCTTCACGCGTATGTTTACTGTAACCAATGTTTGCTGATTGAAATGGTTTGGTAGAACAAGAAGTACTCTTTTTTACCGACATTGTTTAACAACATTTGATGTAAATTACACAATAATAACAACGAAAACAATATTTCATTTGAGAATTTAGTGATTTATAAGTTAATTGATTATTTTGAGTGCTAATATATAATATTTAAAAAATTACCGCATGTTTTTTTAGCGTGAGGAAATGATTTGCGCGTGTGTTTTTTAACCGAGAAAAAGTGCGTGTTAAGAAGGGTTAAATATATTGAGTTAAACTGATTGAATGATTTTTTATAATTTAATACTTCACAATTGAGACTGAAACAACTCAGAGAGTGTCTCAAGAAGATGGTAGATGTTCATATTGATTGAACATCGTGTAAATCAGCATGTTAGCACTGAGCACGTTGAAATGTCAACTTATCACTTAAACAGACCCAAAATCTCTATTCGCGACTACATTATCATCTAAGCCCAACGTGAAGACAATCGAAGCGTGGAAGTTATATGAGACAAGACAAATAATTCTAATTCATGGAGATCAATATTTGATATCGGTAGCATTCAGTGCGCCTAGTGATATGTACATACCTTAAAATGAAGGTAATTTTCGTGTGACCGAAACCGACGACAAAGTTATTTCACTACGTTTGCATTGTTTAGAGAGCATTGTTAGGAGTTGCGAGGATTTGGAGTGGCAAAATCTAATTTGCTCGAGTGAAAAATTAGTATCAATTCGAAAGATGTCGAGGTCCTTGATGGCGCTAAATGTTTGATATTATTAGAAGCCGGAATGCGGGTCAAAATATATATTCATGAATCGATATAAGGAAATTGTGTTACCCAAAGACCAATTAGTAGGCTCGAAAAAAGTTTCTACTCGCGTTAATATGAGATACAGAGGTGCGCGCTTTTTTCTCCCGGCATTTGCGCGCAGTTGTGTGCAGAGGTTCGTGCAATTTAGCAAATTAATGAAAGAAATAAAATTCGTATGACGTCATTAATTCAAATCGCATGTAGAAAAAGCGCAACTGCGATTCAGGTTTACATCGAATTCATGCTAATTTGCATCATAATGGAAGTTATATTCTTCCTTCATTTATTACAGAAAAAGGACGTCATTACGAGCGTGCCCCCATTCATTACTACAAATATAAGACTCTTGTGGAATTTAAGTGGCTACCGACCCAGTCAACTCGATTCGGCTTCAACTTGATAGTCCTAAATTATCGAGTGTCTGGCGAAAAACCTTCATTTGCTACCCAGTCTGCAAACGGGTTTTTCGCGCTAGAGCAGAAAAGCGTGTCGTTAAGCGCGAGACAATTGCAATTAATCTCCGAACATGTACGTTGCCTCCTCCATTGGTGCAAACGGTGACACAGTGGACTTAATGCTTTGGAGCATCAAAAGGATATTTGAGTATATCACAATCGCTAAACGCTAGAACAATTAGTTTCCTTTATCAGTTAGTGCACAAGTCGCACCCAAACGGCACAACACACATGCTGAATTGGGGCGAAAGCTCTCTTAGCCTTAATCCCCTACAACTCGTGTTTAGATCTCAGCGTAAAGCTCGATAAAAAGAGAGGTCAAAGTAAGTTTCTTTCTGAACGAATACTGATCCTAAAATGATGCAGGTGATCAAGATGCATATTCTAAACTCGTCCGAACTTGAACTCGAAATACTAATTGACCAGTCAATATTTCGGAAGAAAAATATCCTCAATATGTCCCAAAACTTTGTGGTCAATTTGCGTCATTGCGCAAATTCTTCTGAAACTTGAGAGCAAAGTGGAAGTCAAGACTGAAAGATGGATCGGAGTGATTTTCAGGAATTTTAAACCCTTTTAGTGATTTACAAATAGCATCGATCTCCAATTAAGAATGTAATACAAACAAGACTATTAATTTATTTATCTATATGTTTTATATCGGAAAAGAATAGTAAAAAATAGACTGCAAAAATCCAAGATAAAACATTTAAACGTAAAACATTTGTAGATGTTTTCAAATTTACTTCTTATAGAGAAAATCTAAAACACAATAAAGTGTTTCAAAAGTGAGGACAAAAACTGTTTTTGCAGTAACAGTGCGAAAATCCAAATTGGAAATCCGTTGCATTTTTTGCATCGTCCGTGAGTAATTTAAATATAAAATTAGAATTTTTTGAAAGCGTAACGAATCATTAAAACTAATCCGGACTCATCGGATAGAAGTGCAAAATGCTGAAAAAGGTAGCTACCCCGAATCCGTGGAATAATGTTTTTGTATATGCTTCGTTAGGAAGTGAGCAGAATTCGTTATTAACAAAAGCAGCAAAAATTATCTTTTGTATAATAACTCCGGAAGATTTAGCAATGCTCATGCATAAAATGTTCCGATGTGTGAGGTGTGTTTGAATTGATGATGTATTTTAAAATTGAAATCTTTTTTGCGGCGGATTCCGGGCAAATAAAGCAGGAGTATTACCAATTTCTCGGGTAGAATTGAATTATCAAGGTAATATAGGATAAGTGTAGCACTGTTTACACTCGAGCATTCTTACACGAATTGAATTACATTAGGACGTGTTTCCATGCACCTCCGCATAGTTGAGTGTGTTCGACGTAAATTTGCATCGTGTGTGATTCAATGTTTAAGCGAGTCCAACAACGATTGAGTGCATGCATTAAATAAAGCATGCAGGCGCGAAATCAGCCGAAACTCGCGACCTTTCTTTGTGGTCTGAATATTTGTGTAACTTTGCACTTGTGTAAAGACAAAAGGCGAGAACATGTTATTACATATGCGGCAACTTCAATTTTCACTTCGACCTTGCCTGTAATAAACACTATCTTTCAGTAATAAATAAATAACACCGTTGACTGGCGAATAGAGACGTCTATTATTTTCCATCACCTATTCAATGAGCATCATATTTTTTACCAGGGCGAAATGAAAAACTGTGTCATCGGGTTTTTCAACTTTTGTATTCCAATTTGTAATATATTCACGTTATTTTCATTACGTTCATTTCATTGAATCTCAAACGGCCTTTTACTGCCGCCAGGTTTTGTTTAATTCTGAATACATCGATTATTTCACGTGTTATAAAAACCATCGCCATCGAAGAAATGCTATGTACGCCTTGTGACATGTTTACGTTTGTATTACTGAGATTATAATACTTACAGGCGTGGCTTTTATTGACATGTGCCATGAACTGTGGCGAAAACTTGTAGCCCATCTTTTTTTATTGCTGTTTCAATTAATCTCAACTTTTATTTAGAACTGCTCCACACATTAAATTCTGTATTCTAAATGATGAATATTGGAACAAATGTAGAGCTTTAATGATGGTTCGTCGTGTGATCATAACGAGCGATATTAGAAAAGTTTTCAAACAGATCAAAAATGCATTTATAGTTAATAAAAATGCACAAATGAAAAATAACGTTGAAAAATATCGGCGTTTCCTGAAATTTTAATGAGGGATAATATTAGCAATACAGCATCTGCAATGTTTTCACTGGTTGATCGAAAACAAGACTCGAATACGTGAATGAGTATTTTTGACCTAATTCTCGATAATTTTCATAGTCATATTGAAACTGCGATAATACTGCACACAGAAAACTATTTCACTCCAAAAAATCCGAGCGAATATGCTCTAATTCCAGCGTGCAAAGCTGTATTGCCTTCCTGTTCGGAACGCAATTAAAATTTCCGAATTGCATTCGATCCATTGCATATCTGACAGCTAGAACCTGGGTAATTGACAATACTATTTTGCCGAAAAAAATTAAACAAACGTTCAACCAGCGGCACTTGTATAACTCGCAAACTAGCCGAAACGCGCGGTTGTCAAAAACTCGCGGACTCGCTTTTATTTCAAACTATCGAATTTGTACACAATGTCGATGTTCGCGCCGAGGAGAATATGGATATCAGCGAATCGCGTTGCACTTTGGCCGGCTCATGGTTCGAATTTTCACGACCGAATTGCGAATTTCGGTCGACTTGACATGAAATTAGGCGCATCGAATTGACGGCTTCATGTATGGCCAAATATTAATCTTATCTTATTGAGTGTTGTTTTGTGTGCAGGAAATTGTCAACTCGTGTCTTGCCAAACTGTCGCCGAAACCGTGCCACGAATATCCAGTGAAGTAAAATCAATAATTATCTCTTCGCCTCGCAACTCAAAGACGGTACAAAATAATTCGAATGCTCGTAAAAAGTGTCCATCTCATTGTGGAAGCGACTCCGGTATGAATGCATGGCACATTGTGAACAACACGAGGAAATTTTTTAATTCAACAAGTTAATTTGATCGATGTAGTAGCTAAAACGCTTGAACCGATACTCTGGTAGAGGAAAATCTGTTAATGCTCCGATATTACTTTTAAAATGCTGTGTAATGTATATACATATACATAGTTAAGTATTGCAGCAATTTCGCGTGAGCAACTCAGAAACAATTCTTCTCGAACAACAGGGCAATTTTCTTCCAAATTGAAGACGAATAAATTGCGCGGAAAGGAAAATTGTTTAACTCGCGTTAGTTGGAAAAACGCGAAACAATCGCCCATACATTCAAATCGGTGAATGGGCGTTCTTTTTGGGACAATGTTTACGGTGCATAGTTATTATTTATTATCTTGTGTAAACAAACAAAACAAAGCGTAATTCGTGAATTCATTATTCGAGTCTACCCAGGTGGAATAAATTACCTGCAACTCTACCGGACAATAGAGAGGAAAACAGTGTATGTATAATTAAATGATCTTCTTTATGGTCGGGAAACTTCAACTTTTATGATAATAAAATGAGTGATCATAATTATCATGTAATTTCATGACTGTGTTGGGAAATAAAATATTGTTCATTGAACGACTTGTTGCTAAATTTGGAAAGAATTTTTACTCATCCCAGTTCGGAGTATTTTTTCATTCAATATCTGAATATAAAAAAGAGGAAGCATTAAGATGATCGAGTATAAAACTTCATTCACGGCGCAGCTTTCTGGAGAGTACATTGTTGATGCATACTTTGATTAAGAAATACTATACGATGCTGGCAACTCAAATTAATATACCCTACACTCGGAAACCAGTGTCATTTTAATTTCAGTACTCGGATTCAGTTTGAAGAAACGTTACCCTCGTCAAGGATCATTAACTTTCGCCTCTTATGTATTGTAGGTACACTCATAAAAAAAACAAATATATTGATTTCTTTGCTGTATGTCACGAGTCATTAAACATGATTTTATATAAATGCTAATACATACAAATCTCTTGCATCTAACGCTGAAAAATAATGATATCTTAAGTCACTAATAAATAATCAGCAAATTATCGATATGCATTTTTAGGTCATTTGAGGAAGTACTAAATTCTATAAAAAATATATCGGATGCAATGGTATATATGTTCCTATGTTGTATTTTATGTAAATGTGCATTATTATTATTATTATTATTATTATTATTATTGTTATCTTTATTAAACACACATATGGGCAATTCTCAGAAATCTTTAATTTTACCATGTAGAAAAAAATTTTTTTAGATATGAAAGCACATGAAATAAATGTGAAAATTATCATTTATTATTTAATACATTAGCACGGAAAATTATGG
>JABFPD010000744.1:0-10258 GCA_022817545.1 Cremastobaeus sp. ZL-2020 | reverse complement strand
AAAAAAGGTTTCCAGAGGTGTGCCACCAAAATGAAAATAATTTTTTTTTCATCCATCTAAGTGGCACTTAATTCTGGATTTGCTCATATTACTAATATATTACTAATGTTTTCTGAATATATTCTAAATATATTGGAAATATATTGTTAATATATTTTATTGTAAGGGAATTATATTAAATCTATATGGTCAATATATTTTGAACTATATTGGTAATATATTGTTATTATGGAGAATATATTTTCAATTTTTTTGATAAGTTTTCGTCAGTTTTTGTATATTGGCATGGGGAAAGTTTTCCCCAGTTTTTGTATATTTTGCCAATATGTCACCAAAATTTGATTCGTCTGACTCAATGGTTTTGTTAACCCTCAGCTATCCCATTTATTTTGGGCGATTTGCTGCAAAGTCGAAGATCGGCAAGAAAAAATTATCGTATGGAGCTGGTTTTTGTTTCTTAAAAGATTCTAGAGTTTCTTTTATATGGAAAAATTTAAGAATAATTCAAAAATTTAAAAGATTCCGGACAAAATGATTTGATACAAAATGTTGTCCCTTTTTTATCCTCGTAGGATAGTTGAGGGTTAAATTAACTATATTATTGTCAGTTCTATATATCGTTAATTCAAGGTGTTAATTTAATTAGGAAATTATCCAATATAAACATTTTGAGTGAAGCTGATTTTGAAAATAATGATTAAATATTGAAAATAATTAAATAAATCCAAATTATTTCGACAAAATTCTATGCGATGGTTTGAAGATATATTGTTCTCTGCGTGTGTATTCAGGAGCTGCTCAACGGATATTTTTAGTAGAACCTGCCGGGGGGGGGGGGGGGTGTAAGGCGCGCGCACCCATTAGTAGTACAATGATTAGTGTTCTTACAAAGGAGTAATAGTATTCCGACAGTGACTAACAGCATTAATATCGGTAGTTCACTAATGACTTTAATGAGTAAGGTGAATGTTCCGGGCATCAACTACGACCTGCTACATAATTCATGTTAATTTGTGTTGTTTATGCAATTAAGCCGTGATGGCATGAACCAATTTTGCTCAATCAACTCACACTACGCAGATTAATACTTTCGGATGGCACAGAAATATCAATTAGAAGCATCCCTCCGTTCTATTCTGTCGTCAGTGGCTTGATTCCGGCCACTAAAGTACAATCGAGAGCAAAAAATAGCGTAATGTGTTTAAGACGCAGTCGAGCGTGGAGATAACTTTGGAGTCCATTATTTTGCACGGTGCGCCGGCGATAAGACTCGAGCAAACATCGCAGATGAGTGTCAAGAACAAAATCACAAATTATGCCTCGTTATGAATTCCGGGATCGCTGGAATAAGTTGCCAACTACCGTGATAATTGCAGACTGGCGCAATTTTATCCGGGACGCGGCGTAACTTCCGGGCAGACCGAAAATGGAAATTATGTGTGATAGTGATCTTTGTTACATGATCATATGTTCTTTCGGTGAGAATTAATGAATCCACAGCCAGAAGTTTCGCCCCAATAACGATCGAATAATCGAAATTTAGCACGCTATTGCACACGCACTTTCCCAGACAAACAGTAATCGAGCTGTTTAAAACGCATTGTTTGCGTCCATGTTATTCTAGTTATGGACGTGCATTATTTTTATTGATATTCCACTCGCGACAGTTGAATGAACCAATCAGACAAGGTCCATTTTTGTGACAAGTTCGCTGGCTTGGATTGATGTAATTCAATTATCGCGGCGAATCGAATAACTTACCGCTAACATTTGTTTCAAAATAACGCACCTTTGGGCGTTCAACCAACAGCCGAAGCCGACGCTTTGTATCTTTTCATCAACAACTTTCGAGGAAAAAATTAGTTGCACGTCTTTTAAATCACGACATTTTATATTAATTTCTGTCAATGTATAAACAACAGCCAGTACTTAACATTTTATAAGCAATTAAAGTTGAACAAACCTAAATAAATCTTTAAAATATTGCCTAGGTTTGGGAATTCAGGTTCCAGATCTGGATTTTATATGAAAACTTTATCGAGAAACAAAATACCACTTTTTCGCCTATGGGGTAAAAATGGTCTTTTCGCCCTACGGCGAAAAGAGTATATTATTGTCAAGGACGCCACCGTCGCATGAGGCTTATACAGCATTTTATAGACCGAAATATCAAAATATAATATCACTATAAAAACTAGTGTCTTTTTTTAAAACACTTTCGATCAAAAAGACAGTAAAAAGTGTCTGAAATCAACTAATTTTAAATAAAAGACTTTTTTGTGCCTTTTTGATAGAAAGTGTTTTAAAAAATGATACTTTGTTTTTAGCAGTGATATTTATATTTTATTCAACATAAAAAATGCATATAGTAGGACTTGAACCCGAGTTCTCAATAGCCAAGTGTCTTTCTGCCATAACCACGGAGCCAACTTGAATTTCTGGAAATAAACTGTATGACCATTTTTGCGATTCATTATCCCGTTACGCATATTTTATGCCCGAAAAAAGCCATAATGCAAAAGCGAGGGTCGAACTTGACCCCAGAGAAAAAGACATTAAATACTGTAAAAACAAGTATATTTGTATAAATGTCTAAAAAAAGACACTTGTTTTTACAGTGTAAGTGACAATTGTGTAAGCAAGATAAAGATTCTTGAAAAAATTAACGATTGGTGAAGCATTGACACATATTTAGCGACGGTTGGAGGACAACAATTAATGTTGATCCACGCTTCTAATACTGTTACGAGCAGTGGCGAATTTAGTTTCCTAGCGCCCCTGGACACTTTTGTAAAAAAGTTGAATACTCGTCGGAGGTAACGTTTTAAGGACCAAATTTGTTAAATGCAAGAAATTTAAATTTAGAAAACATTTAGGGAAAATGAAAGGAATAGTATATTACGCAATGAGTATGGGAAGTTGGGGATTGCAGATAAGCGTGAAGTTGACAGCTACGAGCGAAGCGAGTGCTGTAATCACACGAATTTGCATCCCCAACTTGCTGAGTTAAAATTCCATACTAACTCAGCACGATTTGTTACACGTGAAAAAATTCCCAAAATGGCTAAAAACCATCCCTATTATTCCGAGCTGTCCTAAAGCTATTTTAATGGGTTCTATACTTCAATCGCGTTTATTTTGATGATATATGGGTTGAAAAATAGGTAAATAAAAAATCTAAGACTCATGTGTGACAAGTCGTGCTGAGTTGGAATGGAATTACTTCTATACAGGTTTATTAAAATACCATTAAACATAATGATGTTAAAATTAATAATTGATTTCATTCCCATTGTTGCAAATAGTTGCAGCTGCTTTTCTGTTCCTCCATTTGTAGACTTACAAACAGTTGTTAAAAACATGAATTCACCATCCCGTCTGACCCCGGTGACAAACTTATAGCGAGTTTAATTTTAAGGTGAAATGTTGGTCGATTTCGAAGTCAGCGACGGGTCCGTAATTTCAATAGATGGCGCGCGGAGCGGAACTGCTGCTGAAACCTCAGCAAAACAATCCTACTGCGCCATCTGCATACGCGGAAATATTCAAATTATCGCAAATTAAAAATGAATTATCCAAGTCACTGTCTTTTTCCCAGACTTTGGATAAAAAAATTGTTCGCTGTTTGGTAGACCCTGGATAAACACAATTCTTTCAGCACAGTTCCTTGGAGAAGACGCTGGGAGAAAAACATAATCCAGTACACTACCTTGTATATGACAGAATTGAAAAATAATCTGTACGTATATTCTTCGGTAGACAAGAAATATACATTCATCCAGTTCACTTCCTTGTGGAAGACCCAGGATGTAAAAAAAGTTCCAGTACACTTACTCGTGGAAGACCCTGGATTGAAATATCATCCTGTACACTTCCTTCTGGAAGACCCAGGATGTAAATAAAGTTCCAGTACACTTACTCGTGGAAGACCCTGGATTAAAATATCATCCTGTACACTTCCTTCTGGAAGACCCAGGATGTAAATAAAGTTCCAGTACACCTACTCGTGGAAGACCCTGGACTGAAATATCATCCTGTACACTTCCTTGTGGAAGACCCAGGATGTAAATAAAGTTCCAGTACACTTACTCGTGGAAGACCCTGGATTGAATATCAACCTGTAAACTTCCTTGTGGAAGACCCGGGATGTAAATAAAGTTCCAGTACACTTACTCGTGGAAGACCCTGGATTGAAATATCAACCTGTACACTTCCTTGTGGAAGACCCAGGATGTAAATAAAGTTTCAGTGCATCTACTCGTGGAAGACTCTGGACTGAAATATCATCTAGTACTCTTCCTTGCGGAAGACCCAAGATGTAAAAAAAGGTCTAATACACATAATCGCGAACGACCTTGAACTTAATTATCCTGTACACTTCCTTGCGGAAGACCCAGGATGTAGAAAACCTACACTGACTCGTGGAAAACACAATATTTTATATCGAAACCCAGCTCACTTTTTTGCAAGAGAGTCTGGATTCAATTAATTCGATCGATCTTCTTGCTTGTGTTAGATACAGGATGAATAAATAAGTCAAGCACTTTCTAGTAGTAAATATTTGTTATTATTTACTTGTCCATCAAACACAAAAATAGTGTCCAAATGGTGTATATGGCGGTGAGCCTTACAGCTCCCTGTTTTATATATAGTTTTACGTTGCGGTTTATTGGGTCCGAGAATAAACTGCGACGATGTAGAGACCTTAGGGTTCAATTATCCTAAGATAATTGGCGCAGCATCGTATTCAGGATCGTATCAACGTAACGCTTCAAACGTGAATTTCGTTGCCCCTATATTTTTAATTGTGTATGACAAACGATAAAAAGTCAGTATGTCACTTCTTTTTGTGAGACCAAAATGAAAAAAATACAATTTCTTGTGAGATACCTTTGGTTGAGAAGTCATTTCCAATTGCCTTTTAAATTATCAATATTATCTCATGTAAGGCCAATAAGAAATATAACTTAAAATGGCATAAAATTTAAAGAAATCACTGGCTCCAAAAAATATTTATTTCTTTACTAATTTGTTAAAACTCAAAATAAATAAAAAATTACATAAAATACTTTTTATAGATGAGATATTTAAGATAATATTTTTAAAAAATGGCACACGATTTCAGAACTAATATGAGCAACAGAGTCCTGAAATGAATACAAAATTGTTTTCATAATTCAGGGACTTTCAGTACGATATTAAAGGCATATTATTAGTTAAACTTAATTTTCTCAATCTGAAAGAGGATAATTATCTTTTCTCAAAATTAAAATATACGTGGCTATCAATTGTACTATCCTAAAGTTCACAGCTGATATAATGTTATTTAAAATATCTGAATCGCTTGGAAAAAAGGAAATTTGAATGCTGCGTACAATAAAGAATGTGATTGAAAAAGTTCAGGTTATTATAAAAATAATTACAGTATTTTTTTAAGAAATAAAAAGTTATTAACAAATTAGAGAAATGATATTTTCTACAAAAATTAATTTACTTTTTTAAGTTTTACATGAAATAAGCTGATTTTACAATGAATAAATACGATAAAAAACGTGTATAAAGTTTTATTTTCGCACTTAGAAAAAAAAACAATTTTTTGAAGTTGAAAAATGTAAAAACAATTGTCAATTGTCAGGTGTACACCAAACTAACTTGTAGGCATTTCGTTGCACTATTCTTCTACAGTCACACAATTCATTTACAATTTATCTACAGCACATACGAGCAAGTGCTGACAAGATAAAAAGCTACAAAGTCATTGTGGGGTACACATGACACTCAGTTACATGTTTTAGGGTTGATAAATATTAATCAAATAAATAATTTACATTGTTCAGATACCAAACAATTTCATACGAGTTTTAAAATAGGCGGTTGTACTTATAATATTTTGGTTTGTTTTATACAATTAATTATAAACTGAAACAAAATTAATTCACATTGCCAAATATTGTAAAATTATTAACAATTCATAATTATTTTAAATACATGTGTTTTCTAAAGTTTAAATGAAATGTTTGCATTTAAAACCTGCTAGGTCCATTACTAAATTGATACAAATATCCATTTTAAAATAAGTTCCCTCGAAATTGAGACATTAAGATGAACATTTGATTTTGTGACAAAAATTTCATTCAAAATCAATATAGTATAAATGCATGCCGAACAGGGACGCAGCAGGTTTTGAATCTAAACACTTCATATTAACTTAATAGTATGCATTAATTGCTTTTCATAAGCGTATCGCATTAAAAGTGTGTTTTCGCTACATAGGAAAATCGTATGTAATACAACTATGAGAATTTTTTAGTATGTTTTCCACTTATTTAATAACTATACATTTGACATACATAGTTTATTTCGGCGTTAAAAATTTTTACCGGAATATTTATAAACTAATTAATAATATTCATGAAATTTCATTCAATTATAGCGATGAAAATTTTGTGATTTATAAAAGATGATATTGTCTGAGATTATTCCATGTAAGTATTTTACTTAACATACTCAACAAACTTAAAAGAACTGTACGTAATTCTGAAATAGTCCGTATTTACCGACATCGTAGAAACGCTGAAACAACATCTATGTCACCGATTGAGAAGTTACTTATGTTTTACTATATACTAATGATATTATTTTTTAAATAATTAATTTTGAAGTTATTTTTTATACATTAAATATATATTTAGTATAATAATATATATTTTTGTACACTTTAAATATTTTTTAAGGGGACATCCCATATTGATTGAAAATATTATGTAATCAATTATTCAATTTTATGGGATCTCAATTTTCTAACAATTTATCTTTTAAAATTTATTACTCAACATATATATACATTTTTTTAATTCAAAATATGCAATGTTAAAAAAATTATCGGACTAATATCTAAAATAAATACAGTTCTTTAAGTTTTATGGGAGTAAATTACTGAGAAGTAGAATTAATTCATTAAAATATATATAATAAATAAAAAATGGATCTACGAGTTATAAAAAACAATTACCATCAAATTCATTGTACATTAAAGAATTAATGAACTGTTTTTTGCGTAACTATCGACAAAAATAGGTTTATTTGCCAAGCAGTTTCTGTTCAGTGAGATGGAGAGATTTGAACTATTGCAAATTGAAAAATCCTGGCAGAAATTGCATGACTTTCAAGAAATTTGTATCTATAAATAAGAAAACTATGTTCATTTTATTGAAGGGGACATAACTATTATATCTTAGTGTAAAATCCAGAGATTTCATGAAGATTACATGCAAATAAAAACTACGAGATAAGTTCAAAATTTAAGATGCGAAAAATTTTGTCAATGACACAACGGAATTCAATGAACAGTACTCGCCTAGCACAACTGACATATTACTTTGGTGAGGTCATAAAACATTGGTCCAACTTCACCAGTGTGTTCAGCTAGGTTTGTTTTAATAATTTTGTAGCATTGAAATTTACACGAGGGGACAGAAGAACTTTGGTTGATCTGTCACTCATAAGCCAAGAACCACTGGGACACAACATTGTGTGATATGAGTTTATGCTGACGAAGTCCCACGATGTGGCAATGGTACTGCAGTCAAATCTTCAACTATGCTCCAAAGAAGACAATCTCATAGAACTGTGAGAATAAAATCACAGCATACGATAGAATTCTAATTCAGCGATCACCCATGCAAAAATTGAGTCTATCACACGGTCTGACGAAACCGCACCTGCGGAACTCCAACGACGGAGCAACGGAACTTTGTTCGAACCGTCGCCCATGCACCGAATTAATATTGTAACCAGTGTCTCAGATTTCAGCGGCGATGACCAAAGAAAATGTAACTGCAAACATTAATTCATGAATTAATTTTTTGAAAAATGTACCTAACTTGCTTTGCGATTATCAAAAACATACAAAGTTAAAAAGAATTAAAGAATGCGTACATTCATTTTACAAAATTATACATATTTTTGTTTAATTGATTTTTCAAGGAGTTGACAACTCAAATGTAAACAGAGTATGCAGCATTAAATCATTTTTCAAACTATTTCAGTAAGTCGTGGACTATTGCAAAAGGAAAACTCCTGTCGCGAATCTGTTTTCGAATGGAAATATTTATTTTATTTACAAGCAACAGAGAGAAGGCTAATTCAGAGAATAATTTATTTTGATAGTTTTTGATTGAATGTTACGATTTTGGAAAATTTGTTCATTACGACTTTTATATTTAAATAATCAAATAAAACTAAGACATAGATATACTAATAATTGAATAATTTCCTCGATAAATATCCAGTCCAGCTTATTTACGCCTAGATTCTCTTAGTTTAAAAAAAGGACAAGTAATATGTTATAAAAATATTCTTTTCATATTAACAGTTAAAATGATAATATTTCCAAACACTCGAATCAAAAATTGATTTTGATTTTGTTCGAAACTAAACTTATAGAATAATGTGATTGTACGTACTTAACCCTACAAAGCACGTTTGAGATTCAAATCGACTTTAGAGAAATAGACAATCATATGACAATTGTAAATACAAGATAAAGATAAATGTAGAGAATATTTCGTTCTAATGTACTTTATCATTGAAATATCTTACTTAAAAAGAAATGAAGTACAACTGAAAAAGATAAAATAAAAAAATACTCATCTTAATAACAAAATCCAAATGAATTGCATAGTAAATATCTGGAACCATTTGACTGCGAATTTTTATCTGCCTCAGAAGGTGGATGTGGGTCATTGTGTAGATAAAACCGCTGATTACACACTTTGACAAGGGTGCAATAGAACACAGGTTGCAACATCACTCATGGGCTAAAGAACACAACCACACAACATTGTGTGAATAGATATGCTGAGCTGCTGACGAATTCCTACGATGCGAGAACTGCACAAGGGTCGAATTGTTCTTTTGCGCCAAATAACCCTCTCACCAGTTCCCCGGATTTCAGCAATAGACCATGGAAAATGAATTCAATAAAAACATTTATTAATAAGTGAAATTAGTTAATAATAATTGAATATATTTTTCTGCAATTCGTCAACGGAAATTTCATGTTATTTTACTTCTGTAGAGGGCGGAACATATCGCATTCCGAAAGACGGGCGAATAACTTTACCTAGGGCAAATGTTGTGAATGTAGCAAAATATCCACCCGCTGAAAATAACCTAAAATTTCCGTGGACTCGTTTGCAGAAAATCATGTGTGCAAAAGGGCGGAGAAACAGTGATTCTAACTCGAGTGCAGTTGATAACACTCGACTCTGACTCGAGCTGTCTGCGGCAGCCCTCGCCTACGTCTTGTGTCACCACCTACATTCTCGTTTGGAATCACTGTTTCCCCGCCCTTGTTGCACAAATTTCTATTTTGAGTACTAGTATCAAAAGACATGATACGCCCATTGAAAAATACCCAGTCCATCAATTATGATGTTCATTATACTGATTTCTAGGAAAATATACCTTAAGAATTTCGCGTTTCTATGCAATTAACTGATAACATTTTCTATATACGTAACTTCAAATAAGGTACAACCGAAAAGAAATAACACATAGGCTTTCTTATCAATAACAACACTGTAAAAATTATGGAGCAATTACTTAAAAAAGTTAGACAACGAGGTTTTAACTCTCATGGCAGGAAGGGTTAGGGTGATACTTACATTAGTGATTTGGTCAGGGCGCAAAGTCACATGCAATTGTGCTAATGAAATCCACGTAACATCTCGTGTGAATGACATTTTAACTGATGAACTACAATGATAGGGCAATGGGGCTTCGTTCCAATAGTCTTATGCTATAAACAACTCATTCCCAAAGAAACAAGTGAATAAAATCGCAGCATCAAAACTCCCACGATGTGGCAACAGAAACTAAGTTGAACTGTCACCCATACACCAAGCAGCAACGTGACACAACATTGTGTAAGTAGAATTGCTGCTGACGAACTTCCACGATGCAGCAACGGTACTTGGAGCGAACCATCACCAGAGCGCCAAACACTGTCGTTACATAACATTGTGTAAATGATATGAAGAAAAAGTAGCTGCAAAAAAAATTTATGTAAATAGTGTATGTAACCGGGTGATAATGATATTTGATTTTTGGTATTAATAATGTTACAGCAATATACAGTCAACTCTTGGCTAGCTAACGAAGTCGATGTCTGTAGACATTTGGCTAGCTAACCTCAATAGGGGAAATAGCATATCCCCACTACGAGGGCGTGCGCGCACGTGTTGCGCGAGATTAT
>JABFPD010000743.1:0-10246 GCA_022817545.1 Cremastobaeus sp. ZL-2020 | reverse complement strand
GGCAAACTCCGTGATGCCTCTGTTACATTCGCTTTGAAATCATACATTAATCTTATTATTATAACACAAACATGTTTGACAAATGAAGGTTTTGCTTTTCAAATATGTTTCAATTAACTCCAAATGTCGCTAGTGGATTAACTCCAATGTGGATGAAACATATCCTCAATTATCCAAACGATTTCTGTAGTTGCTGGAAACAACTGTTCAGGAACTTACGCGCAATTCGCTCGGGGTGTGGTCGCAGAGGACTGTTGGCGGTCTCGCTGGGACTGAAGGCAGCAGGAGGCGGGCTTGCAGCGACGTAAAAGTCCTTGATTTCCGCCTTGGCCGCTTCGTCTGCGATTCTCTTGTTGTCTATGATCAGATGGTAAGCAATGGCCAATTGGTCGTGAGGGTCCCCATTCAACAGAGCCGTGTGCACTTCTGACTCATTGACATTGAACTTTTCACAAACTTCATTCACGGCACCTGTGTCTATCACTGACGAATCCTGCTCCACTGGGGAGGGGAACAAATAAGATGGAAGTTCCTTTTGGAACCATTCGTGTTCTCTGAAAAAAGGGTAAACTTATTCTTACAATCAATTTTTTAATTACAAAAATGAAACTCATTTGTAGTAAAATTTAAAATCACAAAACTGAGATATTTTAAAGTTTTCTTTCGTAATTATATTTTTTTTTTGTGTTCTTTGCTATAGTGTAGTTCTTAAGCCAGCTCCAGAAACAGATATTTTTTATCTCTGTGGAATTTCACTTTGTGATATTTTCTACTGGTTGAATAAATAAATAAATAAATAAATAAATAACAAATAAAAAAACATTTTCATAGGATTATTGTTTGAAATTTACTTGATGTCTTCTATGGTTGCCCTCATCATTGGATCCACTTGCAACATATGACACAATAATCGTACAACTGTGGTGTTGAGATATTCTGGAATTTGAAACACGCCCGCTGAAACAGAAAACGTTACTTATTTATGCAAAGAAAAATGTAACATTATAATCCTCTAAAAACAACCAAACCACACATACACTTTATTTTTTTGAATAACGTTGGCACATGCTCGTCATCAAAAGGCAACGTGCCACACAACAGAGCATACAAAATGACACCACAGGACCAAATGTCCACTTCTGGTCCTGCGTAGAGTTTGCCCGAAATGACTTCAGGCGCCGCGTAATTCGGCGAGCCACAGGAAGTGCGCAGAAATTCCCCGTCCTGCATCATGTTCGACAAGCCTGGAACCGAAAGCTGCGTTTTTAGCTGTCCAGTGAAAGTTTGTGGAATTACATCAACAGTTTGCAGGTTGCTGACCGAAATCAGCTATTTTGACGTGAAGATTGTGATCGAGGAGTAAGTTTTCAGGTTTCAAGTCTCGATGCACTATCATGTGGCGGTGGCAATAATCGACCCCCGAAATAATCTGCTGGAAGAACCGCCTGGCTTCGTGCTCCTTCAGTTTACCGTGTTTCACTATATAGTCAAAGAGCTCACCTCCAGAGACGTACTCCATTATCATAAAAATATCTGTTGGAGTACTGATGACTTGATAACTAGAAGATTGATTTTAATTTGATATTATGATTAAAATAGGATGCACAGCAATTGGTTTTTAGTGACAAATATTGAGTGATCTGTAATTGCTCAATTAATAAAAATCCTATAATCTTTTATTAATTGTAATTAATTATAATTATAATAATTTCTTAGTCAGTTGAAAGTTGGTCACCACACTGACACACACTTACAGTTTGATTATGTGAGGGTGTCTAAACAACTTGAGATTTTGGATCTCCCTTCTGATCTTCCCAACAACGTCAAGGCTTTTGATCTTTTGGCGATTTAGAATTTTTACCGCCACTTTGTGCTTTGTCAACACATGTTCACCAACTGCAAACAATAAAAACATGCGAATTAATTGAAAAATTATTGTTCTCGTTTTATCGTATTAATAATCTAATTATAAATTTTCGATCAATAAGATATTTTTGTAACTCGAGATTAACTATTTTCAGTTATTTTAAGATCAACTGGATTTGCATTTGACTGACATTTTGATCTGATCAACTCACTTTTCACTTTGCCAAACGTGCCAACTCCTAACGTTTGTCCTAAAGTATAATGTCCTATCTTGACAATAGGTTGTTGTTGGTTTCCTGACACTTTTTCAGCCATTTTGGCTATTGACGAGTTTGTTTATCTGCAAAACCGAAATATTAATCGACCCAACCAATGCGAATATTTTTACTATAACCTTCATTTTTGGTGTACCTAATATGTTTCCGACAAAATTGTGTGCTGATAAAAAAACACCTGACAACAGTGACAACGATATATCATTTACACTATCGCCAACAAATGCTGTGTGCTCAAAAACAGCCCAGTTGGAAAACAATTAGCTGAAACCGAATGTCGAGTCTGTGACCAAAGTCACGAATCACACATGACGATACACTTTGCGCAGAAAACACGACTCGTGACTGCTCACAACATATTTACATGCTCGGATTTTTCAATTATGTGCATATTGTCGCGTCTCTTCCTTTGCCACCAAGTTACTATTTTTAATGGCTCAACAGGGAGCAAACACTTACACTAGAGTATTTACGCCGTGGAAGAAAATTCAGTGTCAGATGTCAGTGTGACTCCAATCATTTGATCAAGTGATCAAGTCGACTGCTGGTAGCAGTGCCAGTATTCACATGCGCATAAAGTATCAACACAAACCTTTAGCTCTTAGACGTGCTCACGATTTCCAGATGAGACAGAGATTTTGTATGACATCCTTCTTTATTTATTTATTTTTTTTAATGCGTTCTGCAATTTATTTATTTATAAATTTACAGACATTCATCCATAATATACATATTAACAGAAAATAATGCAATTTTTACAATTTTTTACATCATTTTTTACAAATTTTTACATCATTTTACTTGATATAAATCCATATATATTCATACTGTAATATAATTTTTCTCAATTCATTTGCAAATTCTTATGTAATAAAAATGTCATATGAGATTTCACATAAGTCCTTGTAATAATATGTATAATAAAAAGGAATATTGTATTAAATATAACACTTTGTTATTTTATGAAACCAAATTAATGACTTTGATTTTTGTCCATAGAAGTAAAAATTCTGAAAGCGGTGACATTTAAAATCGAATATTTTTTTATTTATTTAGATTGTTCATTTGATAGTATTTTTCATATAAATCAATAATACAAACCTGTTTTTGATAAAAAAATTTTTGCTCATAAGATATTAACAATTTAAGTTTTATAACATTTTTAATTAAAAAACATATACATGAATATATAAAGAATTGGAAGTTTTCAATGGGATTTTCACCATTGTACGCATAAATTATTGAACTTTAAAATAACAATTGTAATATTTAACAAATTTTTATTGAAAAATCAAGTTATAAAATCAAAAACAAACACGTTGTTAACGTCGTACAAACTTCGGAAAAAACTATATTTGAAAGTAAATTTAATTCTGAATTTAATGGCGTTGAGACAAAAAATGGCCCGCTATTTTCTCAAAAGATAGATTATTTTTCCTGAATCGGCGCGGCGCGGCACCGCCGCGAGCTCTCACTTGCATTAGAGAAACAAATCACAGTGTAAGTGAGTCAATGGTGAAAATCCCATTAAGAACACCCAATTCTATATTCATATATACGTTTTTTAATTAAAAATGTTATAAAACTTAAATTGTTAATATCTTATAAAGAAAAAATGATTATGCAAAAACAGGTTTGGATTATTGTTTCATATGACAAATACTATCGAATGAACAATAATCTCAATATATAAAAGAATATATATTCGATTTTAGGTGTTACCGCTTTCAGAATTTTAACTCAGTTCATTTTATTTTATTAAAAATTGCTTGAGATATCAATGTAACTTACATTGGAAATTTTTATTTTTCTGGGATTGACTTGATTAGGTGTAGAAATATTACTGCGGTGTACTAGGTTAATATTAATTCCTATGAAAATATAATCGTGTAATGTTTCAAGGCCTCATGTAACAAATTATATCAAAAGTTACATAAATTTTTTCAAACAAATCAAAATTTATCATATTTTCTATCACATCACTGCAAAAAAAATCCAAGACAAAACGTTTAAAAATAAAACACACGTATGTGTTTTCAATGTTAATTATAATGGAGAAAATTTAAAACACTATGAAGTGTTTTAAAAGTGGGAACAAAAGTGTTTTATTTTAAAACAGTTTTTGTAGTGATGTTCACCTTGCCCCTCACCACACGAGCTTAGATCCTTAAGAGATATTGAAAGATTTTTTTTTTCTGGAGATTATTAATCTTCATTATAATTCTCCAAGACACAAAATGAGTATTGATTTTAAAACTATTATTTTGTAACTAATACAGTTACAAATTGAACCAATGCTATATATGACATTAAACTTGACATTGAAATTAATTTCACCTTTAATCTGCAAAGCTTCTGCAGATCTTTTTCAACAATAAATTGGTGTTAGATGCTTTTCTCCAATAATTTCAAATTACATCTTTTTCAGCAACAATTTTAACTTGGATCATTTTCATTAGACCTAGTGAATATATTTATTATTAATTCTTCCGCAAATGCGGTGGTTTATACATACAAAATTATTAGGAATAAGTTTTTCCATTGGGAAATTTCTGTTTCCAAAATCACATTTCCCAATAAAATATTGAGATTAGGAATTATTGGGGTCTCAACACGGGTATAAAATCGCAATTCTGGAACGCGGACGCTACCGCGGCCTTGTCCCGCAAATATACACTGAAAAAAAAGTTGAGCCTAAGTTTAACACATAATACTCGAATCCAATATATTATCTAGATTGCGCTGCAATTTTTATATTCAATTATAGCAATTTTATATCCTATAAGATTCTTCCAAATATATCTCTTGAGTTTTGGTAGTTTTTAACCCTTGAATAGTCGCGCGGGGTGCATGAGATACCCAACTCACTTTATGCACAGTTATTTCTATTAAATTCTAAATATGTCTATGATAGTTATTCAACTTTGATTTGTTATTGACAAACCGGACACAAGATTTGTCTCTTATTGTACGAAATTCTATGAATCATTGCTTATAAGAAAGCTATGTTGTTTCTTTGCGTTATATGAACAAAAAATACGGTCCTAGAAATATATTTATAACCCTATGATAAAGGCAAAGAATTTAACGACGTTCTTATGCTGAGAAACGTCCCATATGTATAACAATGTTTGTTTTATAGATTCTTTTGAATTGTTTTGTGGTCAAGTAATTTGATCGAGATACCTTTGACGCGACGAGGCCTGTTTTAACAAATAAGCTCTTGACGAAAGTTAAAGCTAGTTTACAAACAATAAATGCTATATGTTTTATACTTGATATCAATATCGAATAGCCAGAATTAAAAATTGATTAGTTCTACGCAACATTTATTTCGAGATTTATTTTGATGTGTATTGAGATACACAAAAAAATAACTCTGGTTTTATAAGATTTCGAATATTCCGACGTGGAAATAAGAATTCGGCAATCGCGCATTGAAAGTCTATCCCTACCAAATGCGTCTGCACGCTCTTGCGTTCGGACATGATCCAAATATTCGAATTTGTCAAATTTTACCAAAAATGGTAAGTTTTGGACAAAACAGATAATTAAATGATTGCTGTCATTTACGCACGACGATACGCGGCGATGATGATCGAATGAGTTAAAATGACTGAAATTATATTTCATAACGTGTGTGAATATTTGAAATGAAGAGATTTCATATCATATTTATTAACTTCATAAAAAGTAAAAGTTTGTTTTTGCTATTCCAAATGACCTTTTTTGTTTCATTAAAATCAATATATTTCTTCAAATGTTATTTGTTTGATAAATAATGATTCATATAAAATATTCAAGGTAAAATGATGAAGAATACGTACTTATAGCAAATATTTTATATAAATGCTACAATAATGTGTATAATAAAAATTAAAAAAAGACATGACCTGAAAATATAATTATATCATTTTTAAGTTGTTAGTTTTACTAGACCAAGACTTCACGAATATTCAAATTTCGTTTATTCAATTTTTAAAATTTGATAATTGGTTACATTTTATACCTCGAAAAATTATGCGTTACATGGACAAATTTCGATGTTTTAATTCCAGTTTTAATTTTTTATTGTGCATCCACAATAAAAAGGGTTCCTCAAATCAAAAGTTTTTCCACATATCGCAAATCTTTAGTTTCAAATTAATAGTTATTTCGGTGCAAAATGCCTAAAAGTGGATTGATAACATTATAAAACATAAAACAATTTTTGTTTTTAAATTTTGCGGGTTATAAAAGTAGTTTCACTGAAGTTTTACGATCGATAAAACAGATTTACTGTAAGTAATTTATTCATGAAATAGAACATAATTTCATATTTAAATGTATTCAACTCGTGTAAAACATGAATTTTATCATGACAGCAATCATTTAATCATCGTTTTGTCCAAAATTTACCATTTTTTGTCAAATATGACAAATTCGAATATTTGGACGGTGTCCGAACGAAGTCCAGACGCAAGAGTGTGCAGACGCATTTGGTATAACAAAAAATTTGTTTTCAATCGCAAAGTAATTTTCCACTGAGCGTGTCCTCTTCTGCTGAGTCGTATTCACTAATGTCTCTCAAGTTTCTCAATTGTTGTCTTTTTTAATTGTTGTGTTTTTCAATTGTTGTCTCATTTAACGAAAAAGCGGAGACACACAGTCAGAAGTTTGCTTGACGATGGGTTTCGGAAATGTTCGCTCGTGTTTGTTCGAAGGCGCAGTGCTGTACCCTAGCGGTCTCGATTGCAAGGTTTATCCTTGCTCTATCCTTGGTATATCCTTGCACTAGAATTTGAGTTAATTTTGGATCTGAAATTTGGGAAAAATGTTGAAAATGGCATGTTTTGAGGTCTCTGATAACATATGGATGAGAAAATTTTAACAATATACGTTAATGATTGCATAAATGACGAAAAATAATTATATGAAAAAGTTGGCGTCTAAACTTGATGGGAGTCACACAAACGCCATCTATTTCATAAAGATTGATTGTTATCAACAAAAGAAATTATCTTTTGTTGATAACAATTAATCTTTAAAACTAATTGAAATTCATCATTTGTTACAACAACTAGCTTCCTTGTTTTTGTAAACCACGATTTATTGTTGAAAACTTTACACTTGAACAAAATATGAATTCAAATACAAGTTTATTTGTGGAAATTACTTATTTCAAAGTTTGACAATTTTGACGTAGACAATTTTTTTCTAAGTCATCGGGGCCCTTATCAATCTGAATCATTTAAGTTCAATCCTTATCTTCTAATGTTCATCAGCTGAATATGAATATTATTAAAAAATTTAGGAGAAATCAAATAATTTATTAGAGCGTGTAAAAGTCAGATATTACCCCACACGATGGGGTATTATGTGACGAGATATGGGGTAATTGTGATATGAATATTTACAAATGTTGATGAAGATTTAAAACATACGTTAGGCAAATAATTGAAAAATCAAATATTTCGTCATTGAGATAAATATTTAAGTACATTTTTATTTACAGAAATGCTCTTTATCTATAATCAAAGTCACGCGTTTCATTTTCAATTGTTATTTCTTTAATACGTTTAATATGTTTATTTGCTTCTTTAATTTTATAAACTCAAAAAATATAACAAAACAAGAAAGAATCCAATCGATATATTTTAAATAAACAATAACTGTTTAACATTTTTACCACTTTTTTGCTTTCTATTTTATCTTTCTTTCGTCATATTTTCTTGATTAATATTTAATTTTTCTCCATTATTTTTCTTTTCCTTAAACTTGTTAAGCCTAAATATCTCTATAACAATACAAAACAAGAATTGATAGAATGCAAATTTTTTCATACGAACACAGATCTGAACGATAATACGCACACCAAAATGCTATAAATTGGAACATTATAATTATCAATAAAGAAACTAATTCAGAGACACTTTCCATACTTATGTATAGAAGTTATATGTCTTAATTATAGTCAACCGTTTCATTAATTTCGTTTTTACGAATGATTGACTCAACAGTTCCATTACTGTTATTGGTTGTAACTGTGATCACAATTACCCCATAAATTGAAACGTGTGTAGGGTATTCGTGATACATGGATAATTATTTATAATCAGTTACCTATATTTTACTCAAAAGTCATTAATTATATATCTTAGTACAGTAGTGAGTCTACCACAAAAAGTTATTTCATTGAATACGGGTTAATCATTATTATTATTATTAGCATACTTTATTGAACACTCAATTTATAAATACATCATATCACACAAAAAAAAGAGAACATAAATATATGACGAGCGCTCAACGGCGAGTCTCGATGTTCTAAACATCGCTTTTCAGACTAACCAATAATCATGACCAAAAACAAACTTCATCTTGTTGACTGCAAACATCACAAGACAAAGATTTTTACATTGCTGTGAACAATAAGAAATAAATACCTTTTCTAAATATTTCAAAATTGTTCAAACATCTATGCTCTACTCAGAACGGAAACTAAAGTTGTCACATTTACCCCATCGTCACAATTATCCCGATTGACCCTATCTTGATATAGTAAATGCGGCGTTTATTTTATGCTTATTTTTCGTTTTCTATTCTTGGACTATCTCCCACTTCACTATGGTCACTGATACTTCGTTTTTTCCGTATACCTATAAAATATGTTTACTTCTATAAATGTTGACATACATAAATTTGGATACTTTTAAAGCCATCTATTTATAGGTTTTTATTGATCACTGATAGTTTGACCGTTTTTTCTTAATTCGATGAAAATAAGATTATTGTATTTCCAAATTATAAAAAGATTACCCTCAGAAAAAAGTTCTAATAAGAAAAAAACATTCAATTCAAATTAAATAACAGTTTGCAAGAAATAAGTTGAATATAATAAACAGCTTACGAATAATAAGTTCACAAAGTCTATTGGTTCCTCAGAGTTACATGCATAGCGAAAAATAATTCTTACACATTTTTAAACTTTAGTTCAGTTTTTGCTATAATATATTGTAAAGCAAGAGCGCGGGCATATCTATGTGAAAAATTAAAATAATACACAGTAAAAATAGTATTTTAACTTTTAGGTTAGGTTACATTGTTAAATCAAATCACGAATTATTATTGATACATTCAGTTAAAGAATAATTGGTTACATTTTTCACCTCGAAAAATTGAAACAGTTACATGGAAAAATTTTGATAAATAGGCTGCCAGTTTTAATTTTTTATTGTGCACCCACAATAAAAAATTAAATTTGAGATTCTCAAATCAAGAGTTTTTTTATAAAGTTTGCCCGGATATCACAAATTTTCAGTTTCAAGTCAAGGTTAATAATGCATTCACTGCAAAATGCCTAAAAGTGGATTAATAACATTATAAAGCTCTAAAAAATTTTTTTTCAATTTTCGAGGGTCATAAAACAGGTTTGACTGAAGTTCTTACGGTCGACAAAACAGATTTACTGCAATTCATTATTGATGAATTTGAAGATATTTTCATATTCAAATGTATTCAGCTCGTGTAAAACATGAATTTTATCATGACAGCGAACATTTAATTATCTGTTTTGTCAAAAATTTACCATTTTTTGTCAAATATGACAAATTCGAATATTAGGAAGATTTCGGAACGGTGTCCGAACGAAGTCCGGACACCGTTCCGGACTTGCACCGGACGGTCCAAGACCGTGCAGGCGTATTTGGTAGGGATAATCTAGACCTAGTTCACGAAAACAATGTTCCGTCAACTAGATCTAGATATTTTGACTACTGTTCGCTAATATTATCATAAAAAAGAAGAAGGTCAAATCACCGAGTATCTACGAGCCATAAGCCACAATATATAATTTTAGATCCTTTATCATTCTCGTTGAATATTTATAAATTTTGCATGTTATTTACATTTCTGTATTTATTTTTACATTATTCCTATATATACACTAAGGTGGCTTTGAAAAATGTTTTTTCTACACAATATTGGAAACTATTCAAAATAATGAAAAAGTAAAATCCTTACTCATATAAGCGCTTTTACATTCTTCCAAACCGTGCCTCAAAGGACATAAACATTTAAAAAGCTAAAAAAGTACCGATTTTTAAACTTTCACATATTTTCAAGGA
>JABFPD010000742.1:0-10258 GCA_022817545.1 Cremastobaeus sp. ZL-2020 | reverse complement strand
GTTTTGTATTGGGGTGTGTGTGTGTGTGTGTGTATGTATGTGTGTGTGTGTGTGTGTGTTTGTTTTTATGCGTGCATGAAACTTATAATTAGTTTAGATTTGTAATATTCTACCGTTGATCTCAAGATATATGAAATGTTACTGTTTTGTTTATATTTCAATGTGAAATAAATGGACACAGTATTTAAACAAACTATTTTTATTTAGATAATATCCTACGTTTTTAAATTTACAATTTTGCTGTAAACTTTTCCTGCAGTGGCTATCGAGACAAAATTTAACTTGATTATTTCATTTATACTTCAGATTTTCAGACCTGTCTGAAAATCTGCAACCATTCAACAAATGGTTCTGTACTGTCCTCCAATTAACATGAACAAATCCTCTTGCATTTGTTGCTGGCAAGTTTTATTAACTACCATTACAGGAATATAATCTGGCAACTCTCCGTCGTACCGGACTCCTAACTCCAATAATTTGGCTCCAATGGCACTCTGCAAAAAAAACAACACCTTTATTAATAACAAAACAGGTCAATTTCTACAATAACAACAGGTCAATGTTTATTGTCTGATGGAACAAAATTTATTAAATTGCAATAAGCAAAATGTAATAGTCATTGCGTGTACAAAAATTTACTGGTTTAAAAATAAATATATTAACAAAATAATATTAATGATTCATGTGACTTTTAATTGTTGATAAAATTGCATTTTATTATTTTAACAACTTGTAGTCGAACAAGTTTAAAAAAGTCATGCATGAAAAATTTTGTTTCCAACTTTATATTTGAATATTTTATATTTATGACTCATTGATGTTTTATTTATAACTTATTAATATTACAATATTATGTAGTTGTTGCATTTGGTGGCTATGAGATATTGTAACAGTATTGTAAATAGAAGTTTTTTAACAAAAAATTCGACCTGACAAAAACTATTTCCAGTTAACATGGATAAAAAACTAAAACACGACTACTTTTCTTTTTCTGACTTGCACAATATATTTACTTTTCTGCAGAGCTATAAATGAATTGTTCTGTCTATGACTAGGTATATACTATAAAAGAAGCTAGTGATGTAATTAAAATGAAATAATCTAAAAACAAATTACATTACAGTTCAGAATTAAGGCACCGTATGTATGTGCTCTATTTAAAGGTACATAATTATATTCGGTGGCAAAGCGACAATGCATTTATAATATTTACCCCAAGTTGATTGATTTGTGATTTCTATTCCACAAATATCCATGTTTCTTGGTTGTTATAGCAAGTAATGGCAAACTACTTGTATAATTCAATATTTGTCACGCTTTATACAAATATAAACAGCTTCTGAACAATCGGATTAGATACACATATTCCCAGATCAGTCAACACGTTCTTTTGATATTATTTCCACACAGATAATCTGAAAATAAATAGACAATTTATTTAATGTCAAAGTCAATTGGAAATAACAACTTCAAAATGTTGCAACTTTTTTGAAAAATTATCATTATGATAAATGAATAAACTAGTAACTTATTAATCATTGCAATATTTTAAATATATTATAAAAGTCAACATTTCTTTTATAAGTCTTGAATAAGACAGTACTTACAACAGAATCTCCCTCCAATAATAGATTCCAATCAATAATTGGAATCATTAATAAATTAATTTGCTGTTGTCGTTGTTTTTAGTGGCTCATTGGGAATTGCATACACTCCAAGAATCAGTTAACTGAGATAAGCTAGGCTCAGTTAACCACTGACATTTTGCAGAGCTACCAACTTTAAGTCTGCAAAATGAAAAGTGCTTTGATAACGCGCATTGTGAACGCACGTTAATCATGTGGCAGTCGAGAGAGTGGCGTGTGTAAACAAACAGCAGCGTTTAATTGTACAATTATGCGCAATTAAACGCTATTAAAAAAATAAAAATATAAAAGTGAGTGACAGGAAAAGGAAAAATACAAGTGAATTGTGCAATACGTCAAGTGAGCCAAGTGCCCAAGCAAGTGCTTTTTTTCTTTGTAGCAAGTTTGAATGTCAGTAAGCCTTGAAGACACAAATGCCATTAAACCTTGGAGATATTGGTAATAACTGATTGTTAAACTTAATTTTAACATTCAAACATTATTTTTCAGCAAACTGAGCCCAGGATCAAGCACAAAACTTTTCCATGCAATTCGGAGCAGATGTTGCATATTTTTACTTTCAACTAATGGACTCAAATGCCACTGGGCCTTTGGGATATTTTCCACACAAGATTATTTAACTTAATTGTAACTTTTGAACATTGTTTTTTAGACAAATAACCCCAGGACCAAGGGAGAGAGATACTTGCACGACATGAGATACCTGTTTTCGAGTTTATCGTCCAAGTAGTGAGCACAAATGCCACTAAACCTTGGAGATATTTTGCACACTAGTTTCTTTAACTTAATTTTATCTTATAAACATAGTTTTTCAGGAAAATGAGCCCAGGAACATGGGAGAGAGTGACTTGCACGACACGAAACAGCTGTTTTCGAGTTTATCATGCAAGTAGTGAGCTCAAATGCCACTGAACCTTGGAGATATTTTTAATAATTGTTTGTTACACTTAATTGTATCTTTTAAACATTATTTTTCAGCAAATTGATCCCAGGACCAAGCATGAGACTTGCCCATGCAATTTGGAGCAGATGTTTCATATTTTTACTTCCAACTAATGGACTCAAATACCACTGGACCTTGGAGATAATTTACGCAGTAGTTTTTTCAACTTAATTACAACTTTTGAACATAATTTTTCAGGAAAATAAGCCCAGGAGCAAGGAAGAGAGTTACATGTACGACACAAGACAGCTGTTTTTGAGTTTTTCACCCAAGTAGAGGGCACAAATGCCACTAAACCTTGGTGATATTGTGCATGGTAGTTTATTTAACTTAATTTCAACTTTTGAACATAGTTTTTCAGGAAAATAAGCCCAGGAGCATAGGAGAGAGTGACTTGCACGACACGGGACAGCTGTTTTCAAGCATCTCATCCAAGTAGAGGGCACATATGCAACTAAACCTTGGAGATAATTTGCATGGTAGTTTTTTTAACTTAATTACAACTTTTCAACATAATTTTTCAGGAAAATAAGCCCAGGAGCAAGGGACAGATTTACATGTGCGACACAAGACAGCTGTTTTTGAGTTTTTCACCCAAGTAGAGGGCACAAATGCCACTAAACCTTGGAGATATTTTGCATGGTAGTTTTTTTAACTTAATTACAACTTTTGAACATAATTTTTCAGGAAAATAAGCCCAGGAGCAAGGGAGAGAGTTGCATGTACGACACAAGACAGCTGCCTTCGAGTTTCTCATCCAAGTAGTGAGCACATAAGCCACTAAACCTTGGAGATATTGTCCATGGTAGTTCATTTAACGTAATTTCAACTTTTGGACATAGTTTTTCAGGAAAATAAGCCCAGGAGCAAGGGAGAGAGTTACATGTACGACACAAGACAGCTGTTTTTGAGTTTTTCACCCAAGTAGAGGGCACAAATGCCACTAAACCTTGGTGATATTTTGCACACTAGTTTGTTTAACGTAATTTCAACTTTTGCACACAGTTTTTCAGGAAAATAAGCCCAGGAGCAAGGGAGAGAGTTCCATGTACGACACAAGACAGCTGTTTTTTAGTTTTTCACCCTAATAGTGAGCACAAAAGCAACTAAACCTTGGAGATATTGTGCATGGTAGTTTATTTAACTTCATTTTAGCTTTTGAAAATAGTTTCTTAGGGAAATATGCCCAGGAGCATAGGAGAGAGTGACTTGCTCGACACGGGACAGCTGTTTTCAAGCATGTCATCCAAGTAGAGGGCACAAATGCAACTGAACCTTGGAGATATTTTGCTTGGTAGTTTTTTAACTTAATTACAAATGTTGAACATAATTTTTCAGGAAAATAAACCCAGGAGCAAGGGACAGAGTTACATGTGCGACACAAGACAGCTGTTTTTGAGTTTTTCTCCCAAGTAGAGGGCACAAATGCCACTAAACCTTGGTGATATTTTGCACACTAGTTTGTTTAACGTAATTTCAACTTTTGCACATAGTTTTTCAGGAAAATAAGCCCAGGAGCAAGGGAGAGAGTTACATGTACGACACAAGACAGCTGTTTTTGAGTTTTTCACCCAAGTAGAGAGCACAAATGCCACTAAACCTTGGTGATATTTTGCACACTAGTTTGTTTAACGTAATTTCAACTTTTGAACATAGTTTTTCAGGAAATGAAGCCCAGGAGCAAGGGAGAGAGTTACATATACGACACAAGACAGCTGTTTTTGAGTTTTTCACCCTAATAGTGAGCACATAAGCCACTAAACCTTGGTGATATTTTGCATCCTAGTTTGTTTAACGTAATTTCAACTGTTGAACATAGTTTTTTAGGGAAATATGCCCAGGAGCATAGGAGAGAGTGACTTGCACGACACGGGACAGCTGTTTTCAAGCATCTCATCCAAGTAGAGAGCACAAATGCCACTAAACCTTGGTGATATTGTGCATGGTAGTTTGTTTAACGTAATTTCAACTTTTGAACATAGTTTTTCAGGAAAATAAGCCCAGGAGCAAGGGAGAGAGTTACATGTACGACACAAGACAGCTGTTTTTGAGTTTTTCACCCAAGTAGAGGGCACAAATGCCACTAAACCTTGGTGATATTGTGCATGGTAGTTTATTTAACTTCATTTTAACTTTTGAACATAGTTTTTCAGGAAAATAAGCCCAGGAGCAAGGGAGAGAGTTGCATGTACGACACAAGACAGCTGCTTTTCAGTTTTTCACCCAAGTAGTGAGCACATAAGCCACTAAACCTTGGAGATATTTTGCATGGTAGTTTATTTAACTTCATTTTAGCTTTTGAACATAGTTTTTCAGGAAAATAAGCCCAGGAGCAAGGGACAGATTTACATGTGCGACACAAGACAGCTGTTTTTGAGTTTTTCACCCAAGTAGAGGGCACAAATGCCACTAAACCTTGGTGATATTTTGCACACTAGTTTGTTTAACGTAATTTCAACTTTTGAACATAGTTTTTCAGGAAAATAAGCCCAGGAGCAAGGGAGAGAGTTACATGTACGACACAAGACAGCTGTTTTTGAGTTTTTCTCCCTAATAGTGAGCACATAAGCCACTAAACCTTGGTGATATTTTGCACTCTAGGTTGTTTAACGTAATTTCAACTATTGAACATATTATTTATGGAAATATGCCCAGGAGCATAGGAGAGAGTGACTTGCACGACACGGGACAGCTGTTTTCAAGCATCTCATCCAAGTAGTGAGCTGAAATGTCACTGAACCTTGGAGATACTTTGAATGCATGTTTGATGAAACTAGTTTGAATTTATGAAAATTATTTTTCAGCAGTCTGAGCTTAGGAGCAAGCATCAGACTAGTCTTTGTATGACACAGGACAGCTTTTTTTTACCTTATTATCCAAGTAGTGAGCTTTAATGCCACTGAACTTTGGACATATTAGGCATAATTGGTTTATCAGTTCAGTTTTAACTTGCAATAACAAGTTTTCAGCATTCCAAGCCCAGTAGCAAGAGAGAGACTTTCCGGCACGACACGAGCTAGGGGGAAATTTACCTACACGACGCAAGACCGCCGTTTTCAACTTTATCATCGAAGTAGTGAGCCCGAATGCCCCTGAACCTTGCTGATGTTTTAAACATATGTTTGAATAACTGAGTTGTAACTTGTGCAGATTTTTTTCCAACATTATTAGTCCTTTAAGTATTGAAGGGACTTGCCTATACGACGCGATTTAGAAGTTTGGCACATGCTCCTTCAAGTAGTGAGTTGAAAAGCCACTGAACCTCTGTGATATTTTGCAAAATTGTTTCATGACATTGGTTTAAGCTTGCATAAATAGATTGACAGCAAGCTGAGCTCAGGAGCGACGATGTTACTTACCTGTACAGCCCGACCCCATCCTTAATTTCCATAAGGAATTTCCATAAGGAACTTTCATAAGGAAATTCCTTAAGGAACAATGGTACAGGAAATTCCTTATGGAATTTCCATATGAAACAAAAAAAAATCCATACCCAGGAATGGAACTCTAGATCTTTGTCGTGCGAAGCCAAGAGTCTCACCAATAGAATATACGAGCTCCTTGACGACCAAGCTTTAGGTACAACTTTTGAGTTACAGCTCAAGATAAAGACAGACTGTATAGAAGTGTTTTTCAAAATTTAGTTTTCAAGATGTCAGAATAGTGTAACGGTTGGACTCTTGGCTTCACACGTCGAAGATATTGAGTTCGATTCCTGCTCGGGGATTTTTTTTTCGTTTCATATGGAAATTCCATAAGGAAATGTATCAATTTTCCTTAAGGAATTTCCTTATGGAAATTCCTTATGGAAATTAAAGACAGGGGAATCAGCTGTTGTTTCAAGTTGTGAGTTGAAATGCCGCAAAACCTGGCAGGTATTTTCGGTAATTGCTTCATAATCTTAAATGTAATTTCTAAAAGTATATATTTTGTATTCTGAACCCAGGAGCGGTCGAGAGACGTACGACACGAGACAGCTGTTCCGCACATGCTCCTCTAAGTAGTAAGCTCAAGTGTCACTGCATCTTGGTGATATTTTGCATGCGTGCTTCATGTAGTACTAAGTTTTAAGTTGTACATTTATTTTCCCAGCATTTTTACCCCAGGAGTTATAGACAGATTTATTATTCATTTTATGTGCTGCCAAATTTCGACCAACTTCAACCTATATTATTTATTTTTCAACTTGCATACTCTGCCTAGAAAGAAGGTTCGGTGTTGAAGAAATATGTTTCCTTGTTGATAATTTTTTTATTTGCAACGTGTTAAACTTGTAATTGAAACTTACAGCTGAAATTTGTATGTATTAAATTACTTATTGAAAAAATTTGGATCTGTTTTGGAAATAAAAATATAAAAACGAAAATTGAAAAGTATTTATCACTTCAGAAGGCTACTGCCTGCTTCTTTTCCTGCCCTTGTCATGACGCCAACGTCTATGATTTTTCCCACCAGCTATTCGTCTATCTGAAAAAAGAGAACGTTTCATTTTAACTCTGTCCACTGTAAAACAAAATGTTACATTTGCAAATGAAATTGTTACGAAAGTAACTCCAACGTATTATTGTTACAATTAATTTAGCTTCCTTACATCGGTGAAATTGGTTGTCATCGTTGGCCTTTCGGGTCTGCTCCAGTTGTCTCCGTTAGCCCTGCTACTGCTGCTGTTGTAGCGACCACACCTCTTGTTGAGGCTGCTGATGAGCTTATTGTTGCTGCTGCTGTCTCCATTGCCACCATCTACGATTGTGGCAATGGAGGCAACCTGGCCCAAAAGTAATTGACGTGACCTTAGTGTCCGGTTTGTTCTCACTGAAAATTAAGATTTTCTTTTAACATTGTTGTGCTAAACATTTCTGCATATACCGCAGTAAAAATGATATATTCTTCTTGTGTCAATGTCCGAAAGTGCGTTTTCCGGGGCTAAGATGTAAAATTACTAATCGAGCAAAGCGGAGACATTCAGTACCCCTCTCCTGGAAATAAGCAATTTCGTCTCATGTTGACAACAATATTGTTTACACCGACAAGCCCGAAAGTTCCGACTTTCGTCTTCTGGAGTCTGCTGTTGGTCTGGAATTAAGCAGTCCCCTGCTGAAAAAAACCACATGAAAATTACACATGGGATTCCCACGTGGAAATCCATGTGTGAATCCCATGTGGTTTTTTTCAGCAGGGTCAGAAAAGTCGAAATTTCGTTTGCGAGCCGAAAGTCGGCACTATCGGGTTCGATGATCGGAAAGTACTTAATTAATATTAATATATTACTTTTGCGCATTTTTATTTCTTGATGTAAACAAGACAATAAAAGATTTTGCCCTTCGTTCTTTGGAATTATTAATATTCGAGGCTGGTGCTACTAACAGCATACCATTTTGCAATTACGCTTCTGCAGCATCGCGCAAGGCTGACGCTTTTTTGCAGTTTCCGAATAAAATGCTAAAACTGACGTCATTAACAGCATGGCAAAATGCCCCGGCGGTGTAATGCTCGCCATATTTACACCAATTGTTTGCTTCAGATTTATTACAATATCACGCCACATTTTTATTGCTGCAAGAACAAAGTATGATACAAATACACAAAATTTTCACCGCATATGCACCACGAATTCACCGCATTTACGCCATCAATCTGGTGCATTTCCGATGAGAATTTGGTGCAATGTTTTTTGGTTGTAAGAAAATGTAACCATTACATCACTTCAGACTCGGTTACATTATTGCTGCAATTGTAGCGTCTTCTCAGTGGTTTTTGGGTGCAAACTGGTGCACCAATTATGCGATCAGATATTAGTGTCTTCTTAGTACAATAGATGTTAATTCTGCATCAGTTTGTTTGGTGCACAATTGGTGTAAAGTAGGCAGTAAAATATCTTGGTGCAATTATGGAGCAAATTTGGTGCAAGTTTTACTGGTATAGAAATGGTGCATCTGTAGTCGCTTTTGGAGAAATGTGCAATCGTGTGTACACCAAAAAAAATTGTTACCTTTTATAGACCACAACTTGCACCACAATACACCTAACATACACCACAACCGCCAGGGTGCGGATACATTTCATGCATCGTCGACGCTTCCTTGGAGTCGCTGAAGCAGACGCAGTTGCCAGTGTCGCGAAATGCCGACGTTTCTTGAGCGCTGCTGAAGCTGACGCAATAAACAGCATCGCGTAGCGCCGACGCTTCTGCAGCATCGCAATAGGCTGACGCTTTTCCTACTTTTCTACTATCTTGTTAACCTCAGCCTTTTATCAGCATCGCCATAACGCCGACGCTATTGCCAGCATCGCAAAATGCCGACGCTATAGCCAGCATCGCAAAACGCCGACGCTATTGCCAGCATCGCAAAACGCGGACGCTATAGCCAGCATCGCAAAATGCCGACGCTATTGCCAGCATCGCAAAACGCCGACGCTATTGCCAGCATCGCAAAACGCCGACGCTTCTTTAGCGTCGCTTAAGCTGACGCAGTAGCCAGCATCGCGTAGCGACGACGCTTCTTCAGCGTCGCGTAGCCGACGCTTTTCCAACATTAATGTCGATTACTCCAGTGGCTGCATCGCAAAAGAATGGCGTCTCTTTTTCAGTATTTTGTTTCTCCTACATTCGTAACGTTGATTTCATAAAGAACATCGCGCAATGCTGACGCTTTTTCGGCATCGCATCAGGTTTACTTTTCTTGCTGTGCCCACGGTGGCGTAGTGCACCAGAGATATCGTTTCTTCAGTACTGTGAAAAATTTTTACATAATTCCATTCCACCAACAACTTTCAGGTTCCTCGGAATCTTACTGCCTGCTGTATTGCATCCACCAGCGATGGCGATCGCGACATAGCAAACAAGTGAATGTTACGCCGGGATCCATCAAGTTGACATTTCTGTATTTTGCGTCAAGACACTTTAAATGGATCCAACGTCTGCATGTATTACACATTACGTCATTTGCCTTCCACTGTTTGTTGTCACAACTCAAGCACACATTGTACATAGGTGGGCATTGCTGTAAGATGAAGCTGGCCACTTCCAAGCGAAATTTATTAAGGGGCTGTCCATTAATTACGTAAGGACGGTTTCAAGATTTTTTGACACCCCCTCCCCCCGATGTAAGGGTCCATAAGAAATCATCTAACCCTCCCCCCCCCCCATAAACCGTAAGCGTAAGGCTGAATTTTCAGTAAAATATTAAATTAATAAATCCAACATATATTCATATAATTGAAATTGTTGGAAATTCTAGGCTTTCCAATGCCTTTAAGTTATTTGGTTCAAATAGTTAATACAAGATTTAATTTTATAAATTTTAATTTTTAATAAGTTAATAATGTTGAGTATAATTAAATTGAAAAAGTTCGAATTTATAATGCAAAGTAACAAAAGTTGAAATTAAACAAGTATTTTAATTATTGAAAATAAAGTGGGATCAAAAGGAATGCTGAAAATAATAATAATTATATAATGGAAAACCTTTTAAAACAATTTATTCAACAAAACTATCAAACTATACAAAACGAAATAACAGGAAAGTATAAGACAAAGTAGGTTTTAAATTGTACACGCATTGAATGAATTTCTTATCGCTAATTAGCGAGGACAGATAAGCGCCAGCTTATCAGCTATTTTAATATGATGAATTAAATCGAATTCGATTGACGAATTCGAACTTTTATT
>JABFPD010000741.1:0-10270 GCA_022817545.1 Cremastobaeus sp. ZL-2020 | reverse complement strand
TGGTTACTATGTAAAAAGAAATTTCGCATAGCACCGGATGGACTCCTGTGTCGCCCAGTAACCATTACTGTACCGTTTTTTCCATGTACTGTCGAAAAAGAGCACCGACAAGCCGGTAAATAATGGTCAGAAATGACCAGGCTGGCGCAAGACAGAATAAGATGGAGGAACTTCGCATGTTTTTTGTTACCGCTGTATGCTCCTTAGAAGCAAACTTTTCTGCAATATCAACGCATTCCTTTTTATTTTTGTACGAAGGTTAAACAATAAATAATAATAATATGTTTTGTAAACTTGAAACCATAAGTGTCAGGAAAATTTCACACAACTGCAATGTTTTTAATAAGAATATATGCGATACCTGCTCAGTACAGGGTTCTTAAATCTTATTTATTAAAGAAAATTTTAACGTTGACATCACAACATTAATTTGACATATACTTACATTATCTTGCGTCTTTCTCGTTGAATGTCATACAAAATAATATTCTATTATACTAAAGGTCGCATTATATGTATATATATTTGGAGTATTTTATTTTATAAACATTAACAGCCAGTGAAAAAAGTCAACTTGTCCAAGCACATATTCTCACATACGATCGAGAATTAACTTATCGATAAATAATTAATGGAAAATGATATCGCGGAGCAATATAAAAAGTGACTGTCTTGGCGAAATTTGTACCAGATTTCAGTGAAATTGTCATATCTGGATTTGCGATCAAACGATCTTCCAACGAGGAACTGGTTAGTTCCACTACGCTAGAACAACTATATGCAGATGTTCAATAATATTCTTTCAATGTATCTACTGAATAACTGATATGACATATTTGGGAAACTTGCCAGACGAGGCATTTAACGTTCTATACAACTTTCATGAAAATAAACTTCTATGAGTGCATATATCTTGCGAAATCCTAGAAATCGCCAAACCTCGGATTCCGGCTATTATTCAATTTTCTCAAGATGCATCAATTGTTTCGGGTGCTGATGCTCGTTTATTCGTTCATTTTAACTTGTTTCTTTACGCGTGATTATCTACAGACATTTTACATATATCATCAACTTCCGGAACGCGAACAATTTATGCATGTACAAGTATTTCTAACTGCGAATAAATTAAATACTGAAATTTATTACCCAAATTTGTTCATCGTTAATTATTGTTCAATATTGCGCTGAAACGGCGTGCAGAATTTGTTTTCAATGCTATCGATTGAATCAATTAACACGCATTATATTAATTTCTATTAAAATCGATTGCGAAAAGAATTTCACTTGTGCTACAAATTATAAACTCGTTTAATTAATTTCAGATATTGATAGTAGTGTGTGTCAATGAATAAATAAGCGCTGAATAAACGAATGCATTAATGTATGCATTAAAGAACACGCAGTTGGAAGCTTTATAAGAATATATAATCAAATATTGTGCGCGTGCTAGTTTTGGCATTCCTTTGATTGTAATGCAGATGGTATGAATATCATTTCATCAAATAAGGATCGCAAATATTTGAGCCGCCAGTTGATTAATAGCTGACCATTAAGCGTGAAACTACTTGAATTAATCAAAACTAACGCGGTAATGCCTGCGAGATTTGCAGTAACAGCACTTGTTAGTTATTATTTCGAGCCATCTACCGGTCCCATATCAATGAATCCGTACAAATTGAATTACTCATTTTTCAATCAGCAAAACGATTCAATTGGTGTTAAAAAACTTGTTAAAAAAAGATGAAAAATTGACGTGCGCAGGGAAATTGTCCGGAGTTGGATGTCGTTCAATTGATTAGAATGATTGGAATGGATTTTCTTGCAGATGCTTATGAAAGGAAAATTCTGCAATGCATAAAAGGTGTGACTGTAAAAACGTAATTTGGCACAACGAGCGATGAATTAGGGCATTAGAAAGCGGGATGTAAAAAAGAGTTGTCAAAGCAAAAATGCACGCAAACATCATCAGCCTATAGATCCGTTACAGTGGAATCCGTCATTCGATTATCATCGCGGGAATGGTGAAAGCAAAAGCGGATGTGCCAGCAATAACGATCCAGTAAAGCTCGCGGGACAATTCTGGGAGCCAATCTAGTGGCTTCCCCGCGGAATAATCAACCACAGAATAATGTCGGCCACAATGGGATGTGAGCAATTTTTCATTTTCTTACTCGTGCTGCGGTGTTGTTCATTTTTATTCTTTATCGGGCGTTTTTGATAGTTTAACAATCATTTATCTTCCCTCAATATTGAGCAGACTAGTTTCCACGCGTGTATATATATATACATATACCTATGTCTAGTGTAGTAGTAGCAGCATCAGCAGCAGCAGTAGCAATCGGTTAATTGTTTAACACTTTTGTTTTAGCGCTGAGAAGAGGCAATTTTACAGCCAATCTTCGGAAAAGTACAGAATATTTAATCAGCTTTCTTGAAAACCATTATTTGCGGATATTCAGGTTAATCATTATTTCTGCAACATAATTAACGACAATTATCCAGGCCAAGTTTTTCTAAGATTGTTCGATAGTTATTTTTTAAATAACTATAATAATTTTTCTATTCCAAACACATTAACCAAACAAGCCTGAAGAAAATAAACGAGTTATACGTTATGGATAGAGAAAAACAATTAAAAATGTTGCTTTTGTAATTAAATGAAAAATAAATAAATACTATTATTACAAATACTATTAGAGTTGAACATTACGTAAATATAACTAATATAATGTTACTCATCTTCTTCGAAGATGACCATTGGCGCATCACAAATAAATCTTACTACTAGCTCATAACGCTTTACAAATGAAGATATACACACTGTGATATACACATGTGCTATTCCCACGGTTATCGCATTGAGTCTATTGTTAAAGGATAATGTAGGTTGTCGTTCAAATTATTATACCATTTTTTTGATATTATATAGAGATGCGAGACATGTGCAGCAGATACAATGTGAGATATAACAGTACACTTGATTTTTCATTAGCATTTTTATCCATTTTCAGAGGAACAGATGTACAATATATTATTCTAAGTCATCACCTATCATTTCTATTAGTATGTTTATTCAATATAAATGTCTATTCATTGTTAGAACATGTTATTTTACAGTGCATATTTTATATAAGCTGTATTAATTAAGGAGGCTTCGTCGTTTTAGCTTTTATGACAGATTTTTTTGAAAACTAGTAATTTTTATTCTAGAAGTAATATATTTTTTGATTTCCAACAAAAAACGTATAGTTGACGAACTAACTTTTGTGAAATTTGCATTACAAAATGCGTTACTTTAACATTGGTTTTATGGGATAATGAGATAATTTGAACTTCCAACGCACATAATTAGTCTTCGAAATGGCAGAATTTAATAAAAAACATTCATACGCGAAGATTATTTAATGGGGATATCAAAAATATGGACAAAAGTGTATGTTGACGAATTAATTAACACGAAAATAAAGAAAGAAGCCAGTAATGTTAGATTAGACATCTCTTTATTGTGTGTTCTACGCATAACAATCGCGCGCCCAGAGAGATGTCACGCTTGTAAAAGTAAGAGGGGAAGAGAGATGACGCTAAGAAATGATGCTGGCAACAGTATCGTGACATTTTAATGGTGCTTAGAAAGATTACTTTTCTCTTATACTTTTTATCAACATTTCGTAAATTATTTTTTATCGCGGTACTTACACGTAAGCAACAATGAATTTTAACTGAATTTATACATTGAAATCTGTAAAATTATTCGATTTCTTTAAGAACCCTAAATTGATACAACCCCTAAACGACGAAGCGTCCTTAAGGAAGTTGTAGGGAAGCGTTGGGGTAAGGGGAGATGCCTGTGTTGAAGAATAGGCCTGAATGCAGTGTGATAATCTGAGATAGTAAACATTCTTATACCTGACTAAGAGCTACCAGCTATTCAGGATGCAGCATGCAGCAGTAACCGTGACAAAGAAAGCAATATGCTGAAAAGCATCCCTGGTTAAACGTTCCGGTTATTCCGGGTCAATCTTTCTGTAATCGGAGCTTATCGTAAATTGAAACGTAAATTTCCGGTACGGATTCCGATATATTATCGGAATTTCCCATGCTCTTTCAAATTGTCGGATTGTAATTGGGTTTTAACGTTAATGTATCGTATTTTTCCAAAGAACATTTGTTATAGGAAATTTCCGATATATTATCGGAATTTGCCATACTTTTTCAAATTGTCGAATTGTATTTGAGATTTTACGTTAGTATATCGGATTTTTCCGTTTGATATGAAGAACATTTGTCATATGAGATTTCCGATATATTATCGGAAATTCCCATACTTTTTCAAGTTGTCGGATTGTAATTGGGATTTTACGTTAGTATATCGGATTTTTCCGTGTGCTAAGAATTTTTGTCTATTGTAGAATCTTTCATGAAACAGAATTGTTTGAATTTAATTTAATTTCAAAGTTAATTAATCACAAAAATACTTTTAAAAAATGGTCGACTTTACGAACTTGATATTTAAAGATAAAATGCAAGGATAGAAAGTTATACGGATAACAATGAACTAAAAATATCTTTTTCCTTATTAATTGTATTTTTTATTTATTATTAAGTATAAAAATATGAAACTCTTGAAATAATATATATTGATTTAATATAATTTGATATAAGTAAGTAAAGTAGAACAGTAATAAGATTATTCCTTAGAAGCTTCGTCTTCACTTGCAGTCGGATCTTCTAAATCGTCAAAATCTGAAAATATATTAATATTTCATTAATTGTAATGAATACGCAATTATATAATTCCATAAATACCCTCCAGTTAAAGTTTCATAGACTTTATACCGAGGTTGTATAAAAAATTGTGCTTCAATGTTATTAAATTATTCAAATCAATTTCTTTTATGAAATTTAATTGAACTTTGACCAACGATGGTACTTAATACAGCATTCAAACGATTTACCTGCGTCATTGAAATCCGAATTCTCTCCTAATATTTCAGTATCTGTAAAAAAGCGCACGTAAGAAAAACAGGAAATTATGAATAAAATGGAGGCACTGTGAGTGATTGTGACACCTCATTCAATTCAACAATTACATCTGCCTGAAAAATGTGCATTTTTTACATTTGGTTAGAAAAATATATAAAGTGTCACAGTCATCCGAGCCTGTCACAATCACCCGCAGTGTCCCTATACGAAAGTGAATAAACGACGATTCTTTGAAGAAGTGAAATATGTATGATTATACCATCACTATTAGCTACAGAATCACATGATGTGGTCTTTCTTCTTTTGGGTGAATGTTCTACACTTGTTCCTGGTCGCAAATCTATTGGCTTGTCTGAAACGTTAAGTAAGTCAGTTGTGGTAAGTAAATTTCAATGTGAGTGAACAATTATTCAAAAAAGTTATTATGGTCATGCTTTCGATTTGCTGTTATGAATTTGGAGGCTTTCGTTTTGATAATTGAAAAACTATGTTTTTTTTAAAAAGCTGAGAATAGCAAGATTATTCAAGAGAAGGTGAATCTTTCAACCATGAATGTTCAGAGTAATCATTATTCTATTTGAAAGATCTCTTGACTTAACCTTAAGGAAAATGTAAACTCATATTTATTAATTACCTTCACTATTACATACAGGAGAAATACATTTTTCAGTCTTCCTTTTCTGGGGTAAATCTTTGGATTTTACTTCTGGTTGTGGATTCATGAGATTCTCTAAAATATTAAATTAATAATTTAAGTCAGTTATAAATAATAAAAGCCTATAAGGCTTAAAATTATTAAAATACAAACATACTTATATTAATGATTTTACCTTTATCTGCAAGGGAAGTGCAAGTTTCAGTGTTCTTTCCTTTTGATGAATCTGTAGAATTTGTTGTTGGTTGGGGAGTACTATCCTTTTCTGAAAAGTTAGATAAATTAGCCATTGGATAAGCCAAATATAAGAAACAATGTACATACGAGAGTCAAAAATCATATTTTTTCAAAACAATACAAAATCTAATTGTAAAAAGTATACGTTAAAATGACTAATAATTACTGTATTTCATATCAAATTAAGTACCTGTTACTTTTTTTCCCTTATTAGGGACTGTGGATTTTGTAGGACGTCGCATGTCATAACACAGCTCGCTGATAATTCCTCTCAAATTCGTTTTGTAATACAATTTTTTCTCGTCAGATAATGTTAAAAATTGTTCTTGCTCCAAGAAATAACATAGGAAATCTGAAATATGAGATTAACATATAACGACTTGAATTATATTTCTATAATCTTATACGCCCTGACGTTCTGATTCACACCGAATTTGCACGGTGTAAATTAGACAAATTTAAATTGATTATACACCAAAACATCTGATTTTGGAAAAAACCAGAACACCAGGGCGAGTATTAAGAACATATAGTCGCGCTTTGAGTCATTTTAGCTGAGCTCGAATTAGCTGCATCGAAATCAATCGATGCTAGATTTATGGGTTCAGCTCAGCTGGCTTGAGCTAAGCTGAACCTACCCAATGTAAGACTCTGATATGCGTACCATGTATGGCATGTAGTTTTGTGGGATCCAATTTATCCACTTTGTCTGGGCCAGTTTCACTATTAGCACGCTTTCTGTTGAGGCCAGATAAATTGCATGTTCGCAATTGATCTCCAAAAACGCATTTTGCTAAATCCTTGATAAAGCGTGATGGAGCACTGCGCTGTATTAAAATGTTGTATTGCGCTGTTGGGATATATTGTAATTGACCAATATGTGTCTATAAACAGAAATTGCAGTCGTTAAGGTTATATTCAACATAAAACAAAAATGTAGAAAATTGTTCTACATTAAATTAAACGAATTACAACTATTTCAATAGAGAGATTCGAGTAGCATTTTGGGGGCAAATAAAGATAGACTAAGACAGTATAAACTCCTACCATTGATGTGCCATTATTCAATGTTTCTGTACCAATTTTAGAACAATTTGTCGACTGAACTGTAAGTTTGTCAGATTGAGTTGCCGTTGATTGATGAACTAGAAAATAAACAAAATTAAAATAAAATACATTAATATATATTTAAGAATCAATTCACAGAAATAATGATGACATTACCTCGAATGTTTGCAAATTTATCCAAAATTTGGTTTTGCAGCTGCATGTTTAATTGCAACACTTCAGTATGCTGAGTTTTCCAATCTTCCACTTGTTGCTTCAATTTTTTGATGATTGCATCTTTTTCCTCCAACATCGAATTCAATTTTTTTAGTTTAGCTTCTAACAATTTTTTTGCCTCAACGTCATTGTCTTTAATTTTTTTCTGTAAATCTTTGTTCTTTCGTTTATACTCTTCAAGTTCATAACTCTGGAAAATATTAAGTTTTATTAAATTATATTATAAATGATTTTTGTTTTTAGTCAACTTTTAAATGATTTTTTGCAGGTTCAAAATTTGTCTATATGTGTGTCATTTTCTGTATATCTGATTTTGCCAATAATAATAGTGTTTAATTTTAATTTCCTATTTGAATGAAAAAGGACACGAAACAAATGACATAATTTCACTAACTTTTTTATTTTAATTCATTTGTTTGGTTCTAAATGTGTATAATAATTAATATTAATTACAACGTAAACTAATTATTTTTATTAAGTAAACTGTTTATAAAAAAAATTTACATTCGTTGTTTATAACAAAGTTGTCAAATAGGCTGTACTAGTTGCGGGTTTAATATTTAAAAATGTTTGTTACCTTACTACCAGAATCAATGACATTTCCATTTAGTGTATCTACATAGTCTGCATCACCTGGACTGATAACCTTGTCGTTCAGAATAATTGGTTTTGAATGTTTCAACTGTAGATTCTCCTTTCTGTTTTGCACATGATACTCCAATAATTCCTCTTCGACGTTTATTTTATGTTTGACTGATTCCAAGGTTTTTTGGGGATCATTGTTAGCATCAAGACTTATAACATTATTGTCTTCATCCACTTTACATTCTAGCTCACTTTGCTTATCTTCCAATCTTTGTCTCAGACAATTTAAATTTTGTTGTACTCCATTATCATCATTCAAAGGGGCCACAAACGGTTCCTCGGAAACAGCGAGCTGCAAATTTAAAAACCAATTTATGTCATATTACATATTTACATAATTTGTTCTGTAGAAATTAAATTAATATGAAAAGGTACCTGGATTGTGGAAGTGCCGGCGTCTTTGTTACTCAAGTCCGAGGCTAATTCCATTACTTTCATATTTGGAAAACGATTTCTTGAACCTTTTGCTTCCAAATCATTCATGTTATCTGTAAACAAATTTTTGCTCGTAAAAAATATGAAAGCTAACCAATGAATTTCATAACCCGTAACGTACAGGGATCTCCAAAGATTGACCATTTAATAGCATGGTAATAGTGTGACTGACATACAGGTAAACAAATTAAAATATATTCAACGGCATTGGCCATTCTGCCGACTCTTGCTATCAGTGTTTAGCGTAATCAAGTAAAATAGTTGATGTTGATTGCTGACAATTCATTATGATAATCGAAACTACATAACAACAGCTGACGGCCACTATAGTCAACAGTCTACGGTACCTTTCCGTCTAGACGGGAGTCTAGACACAATGATGAAAAAGCGGCAATAAAATTTAAATTTGAATCACAATCTTTATAAAAGATTGCGTATTAAAATTATATCTTTAATAAATAATAAAAAATACAATTTAATGTAATCAAATATTACACTTTTTTATTTAATTTACTATACCTGAAATTCTGGAAACAACGCCCACGTATGTTTTGTTGTCATGCCATTTTACTTTGAATTTTCGTTTATTAATTTTCGTTGCATCAAAATTTTGTAAATCCTCCGTTTTTACAATTCCTTTTTGCCCTGTCACCAGTTTCACTAAAGCGTACATGTTCTAGAAAAAATGTGTATATAATAATATTTATACCTTTCTGTTTTAAAAATAAACAAATTTCTTTGGTAAATTGATACTTTGGAAATCTATTTTCTAATTACCTTTGAAACAATTAACTCCACTTTTTATTGCAAAAACTGTTAATAGGTATTATGAAAATTATTAATCACGATAGATTTAACTGTCTAATTGTCCAAGGCAAAGACAGAGATTAATTCTGGCACAGGCACAGGCACACAAAAGCATTTAGACAGTTTCCTTGTTCTGTTCACAAATATAGTCCCCTTGTGTCCCCTTGGTTCCATCGTTTTCATGTTTCTAGGAGTTATTCAACTTCTTGGCGCGAAATTTAAACTCTTTACTTCTTATTATTTTGATGAACAGTTTATTCTACATTATTTCACATTTGAATTAATTTTACTGACAAAAAATTTATTAAGAACTGACGAGAAAGAGTTTTATCGAATTTTATATATTGAGATTATGATATTATTTTATTGTAAAGAATCTGACCAAAGGAACGCAGACATATTCTAGAAAAATCCATGTAAACAACGCCGAAAAAAGATAAGGGGCCAGATTTATTGTATACTGTTTTTACACTTGTTAATAGGAATTCCTTGTGTTAAACATTTAGATTAGTTGAAATTCTAGATTTAACATTTTTCAAAGGTTAGTGCAAAGTGTTTTTTAATAATTTTGGTGAACTTGACTTTTTAATTTGTTTTAAGTTCAATGTAACCTAAAATACTTGCACTAAAAATATATTTTTAATTCTGTCATTGAAAATAAAACGTACATATTACATATATAGATATACTAAAAAAATTAAAACTGAAATTGAAAGAAAAATTTGATTCGATTTTTACAAGTTTATTACTTTTGCATTATATATTATGAATTTCAGAAACTATTTGGCAATTCAAACAAGGGGTGTAAATGGAATCCAAAAATGAAACTCCAGTTGACAACCACTTGGTTGTATTGGACAAAGTAAGCAGAACAACAAGCTGGAGAAGGAAAAAACAATTAAATAATTGTAAGATCATCTTTATGGGCTCGTATTTCATTTATCAACAGGCTTTACGTTGTAACATGGCATTTCATGCTATGTTACTAGAATTCGCGTTTTGAAATTTTTGTCGAGTTATGCTGCCGAAAGGGTCAATCTCTCAAACACTATTTTCGTTATTTGTAATTCCTGTTCCTTTCTTAATGTTTTTGGTTCGAATTTTATGTTGCATGAGAATGTATGAGTTGAGTCATGAGAAAAGTTTCAAGTCGGTTCTGCAGGCTGGAAGAGTCGAGTTGGTCATCGTTCATCGCGTCTGGTCAATTCTGTCAAGTCTGGTCAT
>JABFPD010000739.1:0-10275 GCA_022817545.1 Cremastobaeus sp. ZL-2020 | reverse complement strand
GGTAATCCTCAATGAATTAGATAATATTTGTAATCGTTTCACCAATTAATAGTCTGTGTACTAAGTTGCAAGGTTAATCGAGTGCTTAGATTTTATAGTGTAACACTAATAATCGCACAAGGCTGACTGGATTATTGTGTGCATGGAATCTGAATGTTCATCTCACTTGTACTTAGCTAATATTGCGTTACGACGTTGTAGTTAACACTTAATCGACAGGAATCCGCCGTTAGAACAGCAAGGTTACCTTCTAGTCAACAGTGATTAAAAGCTCTCCCATATGTTGTCTAAACCGAAGATCATTCGTGATTGAGTCGCAGGAATGTTAGATATTAACCTTGATTTATCACGGCAAATATTCAACTAGTGAAAAGCTGTCAGACTGTGCACAAAACTCGCGTCAAAATAATATTCTCTGAATTATGTTTTCATTATATCGGCGGGAAGGCTGGAAAAAATGGAGGGTGAGACGTCTGGCAGTTTGTTGAACTAAATGTCATCACACATGAGTCAACAAAAGCTTCTAAAATTATGTATCACCGGCAGAGTCACGCGTCTTCGTTTCTGGACATGATCGAACTGCGGGACAAAAAATTTCGTCTGCAACTAATTGATCGAATTTAATTAAAAGTTTTAATTAAAACGGCTTATTGTCAGATATTCTCATAATTTTCAGCTAATTATTATTTATTTTTTAAGTATAATATTTTTTCCAATGAAACGAAATAGCTATAAGAGGTTTAGTTCTTTTAGACTTATATATTTGTACGTAGATGTTATATTATAATAATTTAAGAAAACCTTTCACTAACTGTTACGAAAATCGTTGTAAAAAATATTAATTTCAATTTTTTAAATATTTCTTTCATTTAACATTAATTCTTTTCCACAATTTAAATTGAATGTTTCAAATACTGTTGATAATTTTTTCAAATTATGTTTAATTACAAATTTGTTGAAAAATGAATGAAAAAACTTTACAATGTAAATTTTAATATATATTTAATTAAATATGACTTGTAGATGCGTGTACATAATTACATATTAAAGTTTAATTATTTATTTAATTATTTAATTATTTATATAATTAAGACATGTGTCTATGTAGATTTCTCAATTTGTGTCGATTATCATTGAACGATTTATTTATCTGTTATTTATTACGTATTCACAGAGTAATAATTATGAGTAATCCTAATAATTCCTAAAGTGGATAACTTCAAAACTTCGCGCCACTCTTCTGGATCATTTTTGGTAGCGCATGGTGGCGCTGCATTTTGCAATACAAAGTCGCTAAATAACAAGTCAATCCAAATAAAATTAAAGCAATCTTGAAATTAGAAGTAGTTGGAAGATTTTCTTCTATGAAGTTCTTTTGATGTTCTGTGACTGCAAAACATTAGTAGCCTCGTTGAAAACAACAATATTTTAAATTCACAAGGTAATCATTTTGACAATTGATAATAATCTATTTACTTAAAAGGCTATGATGTTATTGTGATGTTGCTAATTTTTTTACAATACAATATTATAGTGTCAATAATTACGCTATTAATCACAAAATTGTGAATGATTGGTTAATATTTTGATAGTTAAATAATTACGTGCATAAATACTGCCATTTTTTTTGTCAGCGGCAAAGTTACACTTTTCGTGGCGCCTCAAAAGTCGACTTTTCATAGGTAGCATTGATCTTCGCAATTGCATGCGGTCACATAACCTCAAATGTCAATGCTCGAAATGAGACTCAAACTGACATTTTTTATGAATCTATCAAGAAAAATATGTATAGTGCTTGGCATGAAAGTAAAGCTTCACCTGTGAGTGAGTGAACACCCATCCTTTCATTTCGAGATTGTCATATACCACACTCGCAAGAAAGGCTTAGGAATTCATTTTTCTGTCATTGAAATTAAACATAAATACAAAGTGTCTTGCTAACAACAAAAACATATTAAATGAATAATAAAAAAATATATATTGCATCATTATAGCGGTATAGAAAATATTTAGAAATAATTCTACATAAATTACAAACAGTGAAAAAATGATAAATTATATAATAATTTTAACTGCCATAATTTTTCATGTATTTTTAGACTCGAAATATTTTATCAAACATTCTGAACGTTACAAAAATATTAATTAGTTCTCATAATTACTATTTTTTTCATAAGTATAATAATGTGCGAGAATAAACATATAATTGTAAAGTATATATCAATTACATTTATTTTTATTCTTAGATTTTGTGTTAAACGAAAAAAATAATCAGCTGATCGAAATTAAAACAAGGTTTTCATATCGCAGTTTCAAATATATAAGATTAGGAGTTATATCAAATCTCATATTGTATAGAATAGTAATTTGTGTAACAAGAGCGACCATGTAACACATTATTTTTCGCAAGATTAATGATGATAACGAGTAATTTTATTTTTTTCACCATGGCAACTTACACGCTTGGTATAGACCTCATATCCGTACTTTTCAACAATCACAATCACTGTAAAAACACGTGTCTTAAATTGAGACACTTTTTGTAGAAGAGTTTCAGTCATTCGTATGAAATCAGACGTATAAACGTTATTAAGACGTGTAAACCGACCTAATTTAAGACGGTAGTGTCTTAAAATAAGACGCTAACAACTCTCAATTCTTATGTAAGTTCTTATAAACCAAATTCGTACCTAAGATCTTATATAAAATATTTTTAATAAAGTAATCATATATAAGGCAAAAATTGTTGTGTATTGTTGAACTGTGAATCTAATAAAATAATAAATTATAAACCGATTTTACAAGAAAAGTGTTTCACATTACAGAGTGTCCATCAACATGAATGAAGAAGACAATATAGCTATTCATAGGCCAATATTAAGGACTAAGTGCAGAATATGTCAAAGATATTTTCATAAGCTAGAAAATAAACGTCGGAATGCGATTACTCATCAGCAGGTAATGATAGCTAGGCAACGCCTAAGTGCAAATGAAATCCAAGTCGGTGACATTATTTGCGAATATTGCCGAAAAAAAGTTGTAAAATTCAATGATCCTCCTGCTACACAAGATATCGCCCCAGTGGCTGATGATAATTCTCTGTCTATCTCAAGTTCTACTCCACCAGTATGGTCACAATCATCTGTAGATTCTACTGATACTTCTACGGGTGATCCAACTTTCATTGACATACCAGTTCCGGAATCCAAGGCAAAAGGGACCATCGAAATGCCATTTAAACGTGTACTGTCAACTCATAATTATTGTTTTATATGTGGCTATACAGTACAGAGCAACTTAGTTACAGTTCCATGGGAGGCACGTCAGCAAACTTTTGTTGAAAAGCAAATAGTAATCCCTTTTAAAAATGTGTGTTGTCGTGATCACTTAATCAAGAAACGCTTTTATCGTGATGACTTAGATCAGTTCCGTGTAGTTTCAACTACAACCCGCAAAGCACATAATTCTGGTTTCGATGTGGATTCGATGAGTACCCAAGACATTAAGATGGAGCGTAAATCATTAATAATACGCATATATTATAGGGGAAAACAATAGCGTAATGTCCGCCTACAAGCGTAAACTATCTGCTAAATATCCGTGGAAAATACGTGAAAACTGCGTCTATTATTCACTGATTCGAAACAATTGCATATTTTTTCGGATACGTATACGAAATTTCCACATATATTTCACGGGTATTTGGGTTATATTACTTGTTGAATATCTGTTGAATATAATGGTAATAATCGTAGTATAACACGAGTATTCGCAAATTCATTACGCAGTTTTTTCGTGCGTATCGACTGAGTTTTCCGCAGATAATCAAAGAAGCTTACAGAGATATAAAGTGAGTTTTATTCGTATATTATATGTGTTATCTTCATATATTACACGCGTTCTCCACTAGCATTATTCACGATTTTCCTAGATAATACGAGTGGTTTCCACAGCTAATATCCTAAATTTCCACACGTGATACGCAAGGTTTCCACGCATAATATGCGAGGTTTTCACACGTAATACTCGGGATTTATACAGATATTGCGTGCTATTTCTGCATATAATGAATTCGTGTATATTAAGCGCGATTTTGCATGCTTTTCTATTTTATCATTTATTTTCTATTTTTACTCACACGATTTGTAACATATTTTACGTCGGAATAAATAAAATAAGGGTACTTTTGTAAATCGCCTCAAAAATTAAGTTTTTCAAAAGATTATTCAAAATCACGCAAAAAAGTTATATATAAATAGTATATTACTTAACGAGGAAAAAACTAGATTTGTGTTGGTAGCTCGAGCCGTAGGCTCGAGCTACCAACATAAATCTAGTTTTTTTCGAGTTGAGTACGGTATTTTTCCTAACGAAAAAATTAAATATGTTGGCAAGCCGAAGGCTTGCCAACATGTTTTATTTTTGAGTGAGGAAAACATTTAAAAACAACTTAAATGAAATAAATATTCTATAAATGAAAAAATAATGTCAGCACATAAAAAATGCGAAATAAAAGTTGAATTTGGATTATTTTGCTGTTCAATGAGTTTTTAGCTCAACGAAACTAATGTCTTTTTCATACGCCTGCTCCCTGATTCATCGCTCACCAGTGCAGTTACGAGCTCATATCTAATGTCATAAAAGTAACAACGAAATAATTTTATTAGTCAGCGAAGCATCGTGGATGTACGAAACATTTCTCTTTGTTGGTGGTATCTTTCGCAGGTTACAAATTGTCGTGGAGCTTGGAAAAAGCAAACGCGAAATTTCGGCGGATAGAGCCGATTGCTCGCAATTATTTGCCCCGAAAATTGTAATAATTCGTGGCTATCGCCGACTAGAAAGCCGATACACCTGTCACAATAAGCCAATAAGTATATCAAGTTTGTTTGGATACGGGAAGAAAATGCTATCGGGCAGGTTATGAAACGAAAAGTTATGGCTTCCATATCGGCGGCGGCCTCATTAAGTAGGCCAGTCATAATGTATTATTTTTACCGGCATACGCGACGAACATTGACATCGCTATATTTCGCGTCTTGGCTGGGTGCCGATAAAAGTATATCTAATTCGCAATATTGCAGCGCGAACCGGCAACTGGGTTACTTTTTATCGTCTTATTTTGGCGGCTCCTTGCAGTTGGCCAGGTTGACCGCACGGCGCAAATTTGGGACAAAACGCGAGAAATGCAAGCGAAAAAACGACCAAAGGAAACTGTCGCCCGATTCAAAACTCGAATCTTGAACCGAGCTCGGATGCTCGTTTGCAGGCCTCGTTAATATTCATCATTGCTTGATAAATAACGACGAGGTCGACAAAGTCCCCCTACTACACCTTTCTTCCGTTGACGCATTGCCAATACGCTTCGCAGCGTTTCCACGAATTCCATCGCCGAACAACTTTACTCATGTTCTCGTTTCCGCGGTCAACTGATCGCTTCATTTTTAATTGCCGCTCTTTAGAATTCGAACGACATTTTTCGCTGTCATTTTCTTACGTCTTTACTTTTTCTTCGCCAATTATTTCATCACTGTTCAACTGAATTTTGAGGTTCGGACGAACACATTTGGCCAGCAGGGATTTTGATTGTTAATCGTTATCCTTATATAATAAAATACATAAAACGACATTATGGCGAGGGCAACATTTGCAGCGACGCAATTACTGGTCGCGAATTTGCTCGAGGTCACGAACTCGGTACCCGAGGAACCCGAATGTAACGAGGTTTCGAGAGGACACTTTTGTCGTTCTGTTTCGTTGATCATCTCGCAAAGCTCGCGCGGGATTTGTTCACCTGAAAAACACGGGAATTTGGCAGCGCTTCAAAATATGTGGCAATGGATTTTTTCGACTGCGCAACGACGAGTCTGCAATTTTCAATCCGGTCGCTTTTCGCGTGCAACTCCGCGGAAACGCGCCGCGAGTAGAGACTTTTCGCATTTTACTGGCAATTACGCACCGTTGCAAAACCGTTTCAGCCGTCGATTCGCAATCGAAATAATTGCAGTTTTAATGTTCAAAGACGCGAGTTGTTTAATTCTCGCGGTCGGCAACTTTCGCGGCGTTTTATTTTAGGCGGATCGCAGCCAGTAGAAAGGTTTCAATCGACCGTTAATTCGAGCCGACGAGCGCGCGTTTCATTTCCGTTGCGCACTTTCCGAGCACCGAACCCTTATCTTATCGCCGTTCTCGAAATTCTAATGCGAAAGACAGGTACGAAGCAGCGCCTGCCGATAACGCCGTGCGATTCATTCCTTTTTCATTACGCTCGATAATTGAATCCATGTTAGAAACAGTCGAACAAGTGTTTCGATTTTGTTTCAATCATTCTCACGTTATTCATACGCTAGATACAATCGCAATTACCATTGTTATTATCTAAACGCCTGCTCACCAGTCTGGTATTTTTCTGTTTCAGGTCAGTATCACCGTCAAATGTTCGTTGGTTGGCTTTCTAGCTGGGAATAAACTTGAATCGCTCGAGTGCTGATTGGCTGTCGTTTATCATCGGTTATGAAACGGTTTCCACGTAGGCAACAATTTTATTCACTGCAGGGTCACATTTAGGCGCATTTCCATTCATTTAATCTGAATCAAGTCCGAGAGGGGCAAAGTCGGAGGAATTTTCGATCCTACGGTAGCAGCATTTTTTTCATTCCGCACGAATTAAAACAAGTCTGGTAGAACCGTGAAAATTAGTCACAGATTAAAAGTTTTCCTTTTGATCGTTAAGAAAAATTTGTTTTCCTTATTGTCGGAAAGTTATGCTTCGCTTTACCGAGGCTATTGTGTAAGATTATTAATCGTGGAGAATTACTTAATTGTGATGCGACATTTTATGCAAAAATGTAGTTCGGATCAGACGGTGTATAATTACTCCCGATTTCACGCTGAGAAAAAAGCAGTGCGTGGAGCATTATTATGTTGTGTGTATTTTTATGTAGAACGTGAACGGTTTAAAAACAATCATTTGTAGATTTGTAATATTTTTGACCAAATATATATGATGTATGATTCCGAGGAGAAAATAGTAACTTTTTCTCACTAGTAGCAAATTCGTAGAAGAGAAATGCAATTTCTTACGCCATTGGATGATCGATAAAATGATGAGAAGAACATAATTGTTTACTTATATGAATCTGATGACAATTATATTCATTATTGTTATTATTTTTTTTATTCACTGAAAAACGCCGTAATTTGTACTTTTTAGATTGAATCGGATTTAATTATTTCACTGGTCATTTTTTTGAGAACTATAATATATTATAGCTTATTGAATTAATTCTTTAGTTGTCATCATTTATATATAATGTAAATGAAAAAACATTTAATTTTCAGGTTACTAATTTTTACTAGTCAAGTAAAGAAAAATTAATTATAAACGTGACTCAATTAACCTAATAACTATCTTTCCTTGACATTTTTGTTACGTTTTTTATTCATAAGAAAGAAGCATATTGTCATGATAGAATGTAAAGCGCAAACACTGGTGTTTATCAATGCGCATAATTTATTGAAGAAATTTTTAATTCAATAATTAAATTATATTTAACCGCTTCGTATTCTGTGTATTTTAGGGTAAATAGTTATTAAATTTATTTCGAATAAATTAAATGAACAATATCAATGTCAACAACTGTAAAATTCTTTAAACTAATTCGAAAACAAAAATGTCATCGGTTCACGCAGAACACAGTTTTGCTCTTTCGAAAGAGGGAGTAAAACGACATTTTGATCCCCAAGGAGCTAAATATCGTTTTACTCCCGCTTTCTCTCGGGAGCTAAAAACCGTATTTTAGGTGTATTGATGACATAAAATACTGTATTACATATTATACTATTAACTTTGGACGGAAATTATTTATTATTTTGTATGCTCCATATATACTGTAGTGAGAAGTGGTTAAAGAAAAAATGTTCGTGAATGTATTACTTAAGTTATTGGTTATAAATTAATATAGCAAGCAAGCGTCAAGTCAAGAATAATTGAAAAAAAATCTATAAGTTGTTATGACATTTTTATTTCAATTTTAATTTAAATTTTAATATAATATTGTTATCAACTTTAAAATAAAAATATAATATTATTTAATAAAATTAAAATGTCAAATTAATTTAATATCTAATTTAATTAAAAAAATATTTACCCTAATATAGGGTAAAGCAGTCAAATAACGCTATGGTGCTGTCTCTCACTTGCTAACAGTATACGTATCTTCTGTCTTCTTTTTTTACGGTATTATTGGACTAGTTTACCCTAGTAAAAATGAAATCATATCATTGTAAAAAATTCAGAAAAATGCCGTTTTAAAATGAAACACCTCGAGACGTTTCTAATGTTATTTCTTATGGATAAAATTGAAAATACTAAAAAGTGTTTTGTAAGTGACTACAAAAATGTTTCGTTTTAAAACATTGGTTTTTGCAGTATTATATATATAATACTGTAATATATATATAATAGATTACCAATATATTTATTGCGAAGAACATTTATTACTAATATATGATCATTATATTTTTATTTTTACTAGGGATTATATGATACTATGTGTTCAGTATTTTCAACTGACTAGTTTAGTAAATTGAACTAAATTATAGTTTAGTTAATCATACTGATCTAGTATATACTTATAATTACTAAGCCATATTAGTATATACATTTACAGAATTTAGACAAAATTGAATATATAAGTAAAACCAAATTACACCGCCGGTGTAGTGAAATATACTTTTTACTACAACTTTTTTCTCATTGTAGAAAAGATCTCCATAATCAATCCATTAGATATTTTTTAAAAGCCATCAAGTTTATAATTTTATAAAATTTTAAAGAATGACCATTATTTCGGAGGAGAAAATAAGGCCAACCGGAATTTATATGTCGTGTAGTTACTAAAAACACATAATAATTTACAATAAAAGCTCTGTCAAGGGTTGAAACGATTTGAAAGACAGATGTGTCACAACATGCAGGCTCGAGTCCTGTCCAATTAGCCAAAGATAAAAACATTAAGCAAGCTCGAAACGGACTCCTCCGTCCTTGCGAAAAGACGGTCAATTTGGAGTGCGCAGTACGATCTAAAGCCTTGCAAAGTGTCGCTCGTACATATGTCAAGCTGAGGAAAAAGCGAAATGGCCCTTTCGCTGCACAATCGCGTCGTAAACTTGCGAGAGGCGCAATATCTCAGAGCGAAAAATGCAGGCAATGTGCGTTTATCTTTTGATGGCCAATTAACTCCGAAACACTGAATTTTCGATAAAGTCCGGCCAGGACTATTTCGTTTAAGCAGCGCGGCTGGATTTGCCGCAAACCGCGTTGCTTCGGCGACGCAGGAACGAGCCGGCTCGGGTTACGTCACGGACATGTGTGTGCCGGGATTCTTCTGGTGCTTTCTCTGTCTCGCCTGAAACCGCATCGCCCCCGGATGGAAACTATCGCACGAGCGAGCGAGCGAGTCTTCGCATTTCTGATCGCCAGTCACACACGATCGCGCGGCCAATCCACAAGTGGCCCCACGAGCGACGCTGTCATGCGTTCAGACGGCCGTGCCCGGGCGTGAAACAGGAACGATTTCAGTGCGCCAGCGAATTCGCGACGGGTTCAGTGCGAAAGTCCCGCAAAAAGCGACCGGCGAATCAGTTGACCAGAAAGCACCCATACGCGTCTCGGAAGCCAGTCGTCGATAGCGAAGGTTGGCGATCCTGGCGGCGATAACTTGACAATGACGGAGTCGTTCGATTTCGGTTGACGCCGAGTCGAGGATCGATTTCGCCAGTTGATTAAGCGGCGTGCGTTTAATTAACTCGCGTCGATTGATGTCGGTGACACCGAGTGGGTGCAGTCAAGGTGAATAAACTTGGTATAAATACGCCAATTTACATTCGCGCGGTCGCGGCTTCCAGCTCGAGTTTCGCGCCAACTTCGGCGAGTGTCCTGAGTCGCTTTCGAGTCTGCTCGAGCACGAGACGATTCCCGTTCGCCCCTTTTTTCGCTACCTTCGCGTTTGCGGTTCGTCGTTTTTCATCGCGCCAACTTTCGGAGCCGCTGCATTCAACAGTTGTTAACGTTTTTAACCAACTTGCCATGCAAATTGGAACGAACGACTTGAGCGATGCAAACTCGGATAAATCGCAAACTATCACGAAACATTTTTCATTAAAACAAAAAACGAAAAGAAAAGCGCACTCGACATTCGCGGCGTAAAAACTCGCCGAGTCAGCTTCCACCGCAACTTTTGCTGCTGGCATACTTGACCTTTGAATGCTTAA
>JABFPD010000738.1:0-10277 GCA_022817545.1 Cremastobaeus sp. ZL-2020 | reverse complement strand
TATTAAACAGCAAGCAAAGGAAAAGAATTTGTTATGAAAATAATTTTCTTGCTAAACATTAGTAAATTAATTTCATTGACTTTCTCTAGCCATTTTAATTCGATATACAGTTTATAAATAAATAACTTCATACAATTGTTAGTAACTGAAATTATAACTGAAAAATTATATTATAATTTATTTGGAGACGATTAAATTGTTGGTCCCGAGACGACGATTTAAGCTAAAGATTCGTCGCGTCGGTTTTAAGATTCCACATGTAATTATAAGTAATGAGCAGGGCAGATGCAGCAGTCATGTCGCACCTATGGGAGTACGTACTTTATGAGGAAGTCAACTGTGCCGAGTAAGAATCAATCGTTAAAACAGTAATCATCTACAGTCTATTATTTAAACTGTAATATAATTGCTTTCTGTTCTTCTGCTATTTATTGGTGCACACTATGTACAGCTTCTTTATATCATAATTTTGGGGTCCAAACGAAAGCATGATGTACGATTATTATCTGCCTGCCAAAATCTTTGTTTGAGTATCACTTTGCATCTCTGTTTTCCGTTTTATTCGAAATCCGATTACGATGAAAGTGAGGAAGAGAGTTGAAGATAAATCAAGCCTAGAGAACATTTTCTACAAAAGTAAAATTACAGACACAATTTATGAAGTTAAAATCGATTATTGCATTCAAAATAGTGCAATAATGCTTTCGTTGATCAAATGACCTTATTTGTATTCATATTTAATTCATAGGGCCGATGCACCTGTGATGGGAAGTCTATGGGAATACATTATCGGTATTGATACGGAAGTTGGGTAAATGCTCTTTGACATTATTTTGTTTTTCATTTTATATCACATCTCACTGACTTTTCATTTACCACATAATTTTTCCTACTAAGTTTCATCCTTATTGAATTTGTTTGGAATGTTTTAATTAAATTTTTCTGATTGACTATTGAACAAACATCAAAAGTTAACATTTAATTTCTATTTAATTCAGTTCATCAATTTACAGTACTTTGGCTTATTATTAACCTTTTACTTCTAACTTGTATATACATTATTTCAATTCTTACAACCTAACATGGAATAATGCTCTTGAAATCTTGTAGACATTCAATTATTAACAATAACAACTGTATATTTTCAATTGTAGTAGTATATTAATTTGATTGATTAAAGATACTAATTAAGGACTTTATACCCAAATGGAAAATAATATGTAAATATATATCTCACTTTTATGCGTGAATGTATCAATTCCCTGTACAAAGTTGTAGTTGACATTTGTAAATCAATCAAATCCTCGTCACTGTTTCCATAATTGATACATTTTCTTCCTGAAACATTAGTATTCAACAAAAGCGCACGAAAAACAGTAAACACAAAGAATATTCCACGACTGTTTGTTTGAAAATGTATGTGATTTATTCAAAAATAAAAAAATGGTTTTAACTTAACATTCGATTTTGTTAACACAGGTTTAAATTATTTGTTTTATTTTTTATTTGTTGCACACCTTTTTTTAAACTAATTGCTTTTTGGTAAGTATTATTGAGTTTGCGTGTGATTGTAGATGTGTGTGTCTATATCGCGTGGAGCCTCTTGTCATTTTACTGTAAAATGAATTGTTTTATAGTGCCGTTTGTTGTCTTTAGTTTGTCCATGTCTAATATAGCTTCAGTTACATATTTTATTGAATGACTTCAGTAAATATTATGTGCGTTTTTGTTTGTATTCGTAGACTGAATATGATTTATGAAGTGCAATAAATTAATGAGTCCATTGAAAAAGCGTTCTTGTTGTATCACGTGATAACTAATCAACTTTGCCGCTTTTAGATACAACAAAGATGGACACACGATTGGAGAACCAGAATTCGCACCACCAACTCCTTCCAGGCTGCAGTGGGATATGAGTGAGAAATGTTTACAGGCGATTGCTAAATCTTACGAAGTCAGTATTCGCAATCAGCTAGAAAATGTTGCTACAAAATGTTGCCTCTTATGTTATTTAGTAAAGATTGTCGTAATTTAGGTTGTTGAGAAAATTGTAAATGACGTAGACCTCATAATTTCCGTTCACAACGCCTATGGAAAAGGTTTTATGAAGCAGTGCTCCATTTCACCCGATGCCTACATACAAATGGCCTTGCAATTGGCGTACTACAGGGATGCTGGCAAGTTCAATCTTACGTATGAAGCGTCGATGACTAGGCTCTTTAGAGAAGGCAGAACAGAAACGGTTAGACCCTGCACCATTGAATCGGCTGCCTGGGTTAAGTCCATGGAGGACCCAAATGCTGCTGTAAGAATAATATTTTTCATCATAATTTTTATTGAGGACTTGAAAATGTTAAACATATTTGCAATTTGCCTTTGTAGATAGAAGAAAGACACAGACTAATAGCTGAGGCAGCAAAAAGGCATCAACTTGGATACCAAGATGCCATGTGTGGTAAAGGAATTGACAGACACCTGTTCTGTTTATATGTGATATCCAAATATCTGGAGCTTGATTCTCCATTTTTGAAGGTATGCCTATTTTTCTTTGTGAATAATCAAAACAAAAGGAAAATCATCAAGTTAAAATGAAATTACAGGAAGTCTTAAGTGAACCATGGAAATTATCTACTTCACAAACTCCTCACGGCCAAACATCATGGCTTGATTTGCAGAAAAATCCTAATTGTATTTCAGCAGGTGGTGGATTTGGTCCAGTTGCAGACGACGGTTATGGCGTATCATATATTATCGCCGGAGAAGATATCATATTCTTCCATATTTCTAGCAAACATAGTTCTCCAGAAACGGTAATACATAAAACACACCTTAGAATATATTTTGGTTCCCAGGTATTAAGTAAATTGTAATTTTGTTTCAGAACTCGAGGAAATTTGCAGAGCGGTTGAATCAAGCGCTGGACGACATGAAAACCTTGTTCGAAGAACGAAAGAAGCTACTGCAGATGAATGGATCCAAGTAACGACCCGTTCGCTCAGCTTCAGTTTTTAAAACATAAAACATAGAATAACTTTAAATAAACCGCGAGGAATCGCGAATCAACGAACATCACATTATTCGCTTCGATGCGAAATTCATGTTCGGAATTCAGACCCTACGAGCACAAAAGCGACTATCGTGCAACAAGATTGAACAAAAGGGATCACTCTCGGGTAGAGAATGAGAGAGGAGTTGATTCTAACGTCAAAACTTCTCTTCCAACACAGAAAAGCAGTGAAATGAAAGGATCAGAGAACAAAACTGAAAAGTTGCTGCGACGATTCGCGCACAAATTAGACTCGAATTACCTGAAAAAAAGACACCGTGTGAATAGCAAAAGGATCGTCATGTACGGAGGACATCTTCGTTTATTTCCGAAGATGTAAAAGTGCCCGAATACCTTAATTTCCTAATCAATGCGAGATATTCTACATTTTTTCCTCGAAATAAATACGCCAGTAACATATCATCAAAAATCGCCTGGGGTATGTTTTAATTGAAGTGGAATTGATGGTATGTTTTTTTTATTTCGGTAGAAACATTTGTGGTCACGTGAACAAGAGCTGCGGAGGTTGAATGCAAGCAGATTTATCTCGATCATTGGAAAATACTCACACGATGATTACTTGAATTTGTTTTGCTGAGAATGATAAATGGACCAAAAAAAAAATGAATCATTATTTTTCTTAACTATTCCGACGATCAGGAAATATTTGATACAATAGAAACAAATAAATGTGAAAAATTCAGCAAATTCAATAACAATAAATAGAATCCAAAGACTGCTAAAACCAGACGGTGATGGTACAACGTTTTAAAACCAAAAGTCAATTTTCAAATGGGCTGCCATTTTTCCAAATCTTATGATCTTTGTATATATTTACACTAAAAGCTTTTTGTGTAGTTTTTTTAATAAAACATGTGATGTTTCATTGGTGACCGAAAAAAAATTGAAGGGAGATTCTAAGCAATGCCATAATGCTAGTACGTGCAACCTATCAATGCAAAATGTTTTACTGATACAATTTATTTTATATGTAGTAGTTTATGTAACAGTGGTTCTTTATACATTGTTAAATGTAATATCCTCGCTTTATTATTTTCAGGTATTAATTACTTGGCTTGTTAAAAACTTTTAACATATGTGCTTAAATTTTGAAATGAAAAAATATTTTGAGAATTGTTTTTCTTCTATTTTTAAATTGGTATTTACCTGAAAGCAATAAAGAATGCTCATAAAATGGGACATTGGAACAACCAAATTTATTGTACGTCTTTTTTAGTTGTAAAACAAATAATGTAGTGCTTTAGAAAAGTCTAAAACTAAAATAGTAGTTTTTGTATCAAGAGCGGCATGGTCGCGATTATGCCGCTCGTAATGCAAACAATACTTTTCGCGTGATCAACGATGACAAACGAGTGGTTTTCGTTTGTTTCACCATGGTAACGGACAGCGTTGCAAAGTGCTTCTTTGCAGCCGTGTCAACAAACGCGCAAAGTACGAGTTTGCAACGAGTTGTCATCGTTGGAGCATGAAAAATGGATTTTTTCGCAGTTAGTTATTTACCAAGTTAGGCACGGAAAAGGAAGAAGTATTTTTTTTACACATCATATATTGTAAAAAAGACAACCTTTGAAATTCTTTAACTTATTTTTATGAAAATCAATTTGCAATTAAAGTACAGCGAAACTTAAAAAGTAAAATTCATATATCTTCCCAATTTAAAGGTCTCCAAGGCATTTTAGAGGATGGTTTATTGTATTTGTCCATTTCGAATATCACGTCAGTTTGCAAATGAAGTCTTAATCTAATTAAGCATCATCAGAATTAAGTATTTGAATCAGTCTCCATGTCATATTTGTAGAAACTGTAACCTAAAATGGGTATAATATGATTCAACTGAAATGTGGCCAATACTTCAGAACTAAGACATGAACCATGCCCATATTTGTTCGTTTACTATATAATTTCAAGTTTTTCAAACAACTGTAGATAATTTATTCATATTGTATTAGCTGCTACCGCCATTCACGCGCCATCTGTGCCGTTTACTGGGAACGCCATGTACCGACGGCGTTGTTACTGCTTATGGGGCCAAGCCAATGCGTCTCGCTTAAGCCGGAATCGCTGTAGTCCCGCCCATTCCTCTCGATAAAATGTTCTCCATTCCCATTGGACGGTGACGAAAATTGCTTTGGGCAAAAATAATGCGAGTTATTTCAAACGAGAGCGGCTTCGAGTGCTCGCCATTATTCATTGCGGTCAAGAATGCAGGCGGCATGCAATGAAGATTTGTTTTTCATTCATTCTATGTGATGAGTTCACGTTCAATCCCATTCGCGGGTACAATATTGAAATGATATGTTTCACAAGGGTCGCTTTATACAAGTGACGCTTCCAGAATTTGTTAAAAAAATATGTATACGCAACCGTCATCCGATCATTCTATTCTCATGTTCATATTTCCTGCGAGTTCATTTATCAATGAGTTTCCATTTCATATTCGCTCCCAAAAAATCTCCGGTGTTAAACATTTCTTTTCTTTTCACCTTTTGTACTTAAAACATTTTTGCCTGCTCTCGCTAACGCGTTAATTGAAATTCCGCTTTTCATCGCTCGGGCTAAATTCACTTTCGTCGATTCCATATACTTGTGCTGTTGCAAACGATTCAAATCTCCCGCGGGCAATGTGCGCTTCGGTCAATATGGTCTAGAGGCATTTCATTTTCAGTTACGTTCCCACGATCGGGCGTAAATTGTTTTCTCCGATTCAGCTGGCTCCCAAAAGAACTTTTCCCTCTCTTAAAGTCCACGTTTTTTAAACAAAAGAGTTGCGAAACATTGTCACATAATTGTTAATAATTTTTACTTATTTAATAATAACTAAATAAATCTTTGGTACAATTTTGTTATACCAAATGTATTTACTATTTTTGACGACATTTAAAACTTATTGAGCTATTAATGTATTTAGACTTATTTAAAAAATAATTTATTATTTGAACTCATTATTTTAACTGAATGTAAAATATAAGAGGTAATTGATTGGACATTATAAGGGAAATCTCTATATAATAAGAATTGAACATAAAAAGCCGAATAAATATGAGATCAAAAGCTGTAGTACCTTTCACTTTTTTCTGCCAGCAATAGAAATTTTTTAAATCAATTTTACAATTTCCAAGACAATTTCATAAAGTAGCTAGAAATTTAAACCAATGATGATCTAGATAAGATTTAGGACCTAATCTCTAGAGTTATAGTACCCAAATACTTCTTACTTTTATATTCTTCAGTAATAAAATAAAAAATAATACTCCTATAATTACACCATGATAACGCTGCTACTACTGTGATTTTGTTTGTGTTTTTAACGTATCATTTAATTGCATAATCAAATTATTAATATGATTATGCCTCCAATTTTAAGTAATAATAATTTAATAATTTAAACATCAGAAAATTAATTTAGAACAATATATAAAATTTCATACTTAACAGTTAAATTATAACGAATTTACAATATTTGATATAATATTTAACATTTACAGTAATGTTAACTGATTTAATGGCGAACGTTTTAGAAGATATGATTACCTTTATCAATGAAATTATTTTTTTGCGTTGATTCATAACATAAATTTGAACAAGCAGAAAAAGCTCTTCATCTTCAGTAGGGATATTCTGTATGTAGTATTGATACTTGCACTAATACCTCGGGTATCGATACATTGACCTCAGCATCGACGTTCGAAACTGGAACTTGTTCACAATTTATTATCCACAATTATTGTTTTTCATATATCAATTTTTTAATTTAATAAATACATTTAAACTATTTATAATAATTCGTATATACATGTCAATATCCAATGAATATTAAATTACACAGGGTTTTTGCGAAACTATATTTGTGTCTTTTCTTTTAATACTGGAAAGCAAAAATAAACATGATATTACTGGCACTGATGAATTACGCACGTGTCATTTTCACTTATGAACGTTTTCCGCAGATAATAAAGGACAGGCAATTCAGTTCACAGAAATGCATCCTTTACTATTTGCAACAGATGTTCATAAATGAAAAATATTCGCATAAATAATGTTTTTATTTTGAAAACTAAGTTTTGCTGCTATATAAAAATTTTTTTTGGAAAATCACTGTAATATTTGGAATTTGTGACTATCAATATGAATAAAATAAGTTAATAAAAAATGTTTAGTTGAACAATTTTTTGTAATAATATAATTTTCAATAATATAAATAATTGTATATAGATATATAATATATAGAACCTTTTAATGACAGATTATATGTTTCACAGAAACTTAAATAAAAAATATAAATGTAGTTAATATTAAACAATTTTTTTGTAATTTTAAATTAAAATTTATTATGAATAAATAAATTTTAGTATTATTTAATTGATTTTAATTTCTACTTATTAACAATCTACTTATTAACAATCTACTTATTAACAAGTGTCAGTAACCATGTTGATCTTCATAATCGCAAATGTAAGTATAGGTACTTGAAGTATCGATAATTTTTGTACCACGGCGCATTCCTACTTAGTAGCAAAACGATCCATTTCTAAAAAATTCAACGTAGTGTAAAGTTGGTCATGTCATCAGACACGAGCGAGTACATTTAAGGGTACTTTACGCAAGACTGCAATGATTTAAATCAGATGATTTAAATCACAAAAAATTTTTATTAGAATTATGCGATTTAAATTGAAATTATTATTATTAGTTTTCTTTTTTTTTAAATTGGTGATTTTTCATTTAAAATAAGAAAATATTTACCATATAACAATTTATTTATTTCTAAATGTATTGTAACGTACGGGCATTGCCCTTGTTATACACGCCGATATAACTCGTCACCTTGAGTAATTCGGAAGCAATCCGAATAATATGCACTTCCTGCCAAATGCATCTCTGACATCGCGTTTAATACGATATCTCATTTTCCTAGAAAAGAACGATTGTAACGCACGGGCATTGCCCTTGTTACACGCATCAGATATAACCTGTCACCTTGAGTCTTTCTGGAGCAAACCAGAGAGTATGCACTTCCTGCCAAGTGCATCTCTGACGATTTTTCTAAAGAATTACTAATCTAATACGATATCTTATTTTCCTGGAAATAAGAGATATCGTAGGTGCTTCCTGCGCTGAGTCCGAGCAACCACCGGTAGTTGGTTGATGCATTTTTTCTAGAGCGATGCGATAGAGATTCTGCATTTTCCCCCCCTGTTCTCATTTATGCAGAATGATGCCGATTCTTCTCCGAATGCTAGCGATAAGTCATCCTATATAAGAGCCCCGGCTTTGGGGCTCGGCGTCATTATTATTCCTTCGAGCACTATTATATTGACACCCTCGCTCGGGGTCAGTCCGTATTGGTCAGTATTACGGGGTCAGTAATATTATAACATCTTGTAACTTCTTGAATAAAGTGCTAACTAATAAAACCTACGTCAACGTCTCATCATTACCTACGGGCAACGTTACTGCCCAAAACTAACCAACGTTACAAGAATAACCACAGAAGAATGCGTTAAAACCTCGCCCAAATACGGTGGAGAGTTTATTTGTGATTATTGTCGCTCGACCGGAAAAACAATCTTGGCCTATCACGCTATATACCACGACGCCTTAGTGTATAATTTGAATTGCACTCAGTGCCACAGGGAAATCTTCGAGATTAAACCAATATTCGAATGTTTTACATGCTTTTTCAAGATTTTTTTATGACCCAACTTGTATCGCTAACGTATTTGAACCACTCGAATACGTATATGTAGAAGACGAAAATACGCAATAATTGAAAACCAATTCGTATATTTCTTCCATGTATAATATAAAGCTTATTCATTTCTAGAAGTAAAAAATAATAAAAGTAATTACGATAATAAAAATAATATATAATAAATAAAATTACTGAGACTATTTAGTAACAATGCGATTATCTTTAAATAATTATAACAATGAGAATAATTTACGGCTACAATAAAATAATAATACTAGTTTGAAAACAAATTTTTTTTTGAAAAAAGGTAATACATAACAAATTATTCGTTTCTAATTGATAATGGAGTAATAATAAATACTATTTCTAAAAATAAAATTAACTAAACGGTAATTTTATCTCGACTATGAAACAGTTATAGTATCGTTTTTATGAAATAATGACGACAATATTACCCTAAATAGAATAAGGATATAATAATATTATAATGATAATGATATTTTTCTAATTAACAATACAGTAATAAAAGCAAAAGTAGTGTAATGATAAGTTAATAATAATACTTCCTGAGGATAACCAAAACAACAAAAATTAAGCAATAATAGAAAGAAAGTAGCATCCTTTTTCTCGAATAAAAATTAAGAAATAATAATGATAAGATTATCGTATTATTGAAAATATAGCAATATTACTGGTAGTAAAAATAAACGCCATTATACTTTTCTTGAAAAAGGAATAATAATATCCCCCTTTATTAACAAAGTAATAAATATTAAAAAACAACCATAATAATACCCTTTTAGTAAAAATAGATAATATTAACACTTTAATTACTTCCAAAATGAAAATCTAAAAATACCAATTATAATAACCTAATAACTATATTGTTTTAATTAATCGAGAGTTGATTTTACGAGAATAGCATAGTAAAATAAAAAATAGATTAAATAAAGGAGTAACAGATAATAATCAATGAATAAATAGTAATAAAAAAAATATATAAAACTTAATAAACCTGCGATGAATATTTAACATAACTAATAGCATTTAATGAAAAAAATTGAATATCATTACGCCAGGTTTATCAATTATTACGTTCAAACTCTCTTCATGAACGATAACAAACGAATTACGAGAAGCGCATTTAAAAAAGGAAACCTTAACCCTGACGAGGTCCTGTATAAAGGAACTCCTGTGAAAAAAACTACGAAAACAGCTAAAAGGCTTTTCGGTGACAATAGCAAAGATAACAGCGAGGCCACAAAAGGCGCAACAAGCTCTGAGGACGTGTTAGATCCCGAAAACTTATCAAGTCCATAAGACGCGACAGACTTTGAAGACGCTTCGACTGAAATTCAAAACAACGCGATCATTGCCAAACCCGACGATAATACCGGAAAAACAGGGCAAACTGCTCCTGAGATACCAATTCCCGAGCTACCAGTAGCCCAAATCCCAGCCGAAATGGCACAAAACGCGCAATTTGAGGTAACGCTCACCGAAGCTGCTTTGGTCATC
>JABFPD010000737.1:0-10282 GCA_022817545.1 Cremastobaeus sp. ZL-2020 | reverse complement strand
TCATGCCTCTTTATTTTGATATGTTCATTTCAATATTTCAGCGCTGTTGAGCTATTATAGATAACAGCCTTAGTAACTATTTCTGAAACAGGTATAAACCTTGTTTGGTCAACATTGTTAAAATCCTATATTAATAATGATCACTTCTATCTTTGCGTGCAAGTTTAAAGAAGCATGAAAAAAGTGGTCGCCCAGTATGGAAAAGACAATAAGTAATAAACCAGTGTCCTATAAAAATGTTAATTAAGGAACAGCGGACCTGATTCGTTTCTTGATAACTTAAATGATATTACCGAACTTATAACAAGATGAAGCAATTGTTTTCCACAACTGCCACTCGTAATTCTCTTTTTATTTTCTCTGCTAATGATTATGAATAGGCAATTCTAACTCAGCAGTACGACACCGCGGTAAATTCGTCCGAATGTATTTTATTTCAAAACGGACGTAGAATAACAAAATAGGAATAATTCAGCGCAAGTGAAGAAGTTTGAGTAGATATGAACTTGGAAAGTATAACTGTCTCCGGGCTAACGGCGACGACAAATTTTATGAACTTCGGCTATATTTCAATTATGAATTAGCTGCGCAAGCTACGTCTTTTGTAGTAAATCTTTTTTATTTCCTCGCCGACGCTGGAATATCGATGAGGTTTGTTTAAGTGTTCGCGGCTGATTTCGCAGCGTCCGTCCACGTCAAAAAGAGTCGCGAAATTCGCGACTGACGAACGCGTTTTCGATAAACACAAACGAATGCGCAGCGAGCAGCGAAATAAATTCCGCCATTTTAATGATTCATGCGTGATGGATAAATAATCTGCGAGCAAAGTTTCATGTCAACGATTATTTATTACAAACATCGCCGTATATTTCCGATAGAACAACGCCGCTCGTTCCATTCAATTAAATGCTCCCGGCGAACAAACGAATGATTTCAACAAAATCATATTTATCGGGGTCAAATAATATTTTGCATGTTAATAAATAATCGACGTTTTTGCGCGGCGCTCTTTGTTTGCAGATCCAATTATTCAAGATTAAAAGCAACGCAAACGAATCGCAGCAGCGCAAACCACCGTTGCCGAATGTTTCCAGCGCGCAACTATCGTCTACAAATACCCCGGGAGTGACTTGAAGGTAGCCAAACATAAAGGTACACCGTTTCGTTTCAAATTTATAATCAATTTTTCGACCCTTTCGACCGTACCTCACGCCTGAACACGCACTTGCTTCGAAATAAACACATTTCAACAGACGATAAATTCGAAACCTTACTCCGAGATAAATCTCTGGAAATTTCGCAGTCTTATACACTGATGATTGATAATTTACCTCTCAAAGTCGAGGGAAGAATAAAATAAACGCGTGTACTCGTTCATAACTGAATAACTGCAGGATCGTTCATACCGTGAAATGCGATCAATTTTTTTAGTGCAACCCTATGGTATTATTTTGATGTTTTTTCAGCTTCCTGTTGTAGCCAGCAACTTTGCCTTACTATTTCATCTCCACTATGTGTTTACAATTTCTTGCGCTACATCCAGTTCATTATAACATCTCCATTACGAAACTCGTGAATAACTTCACATTTGCTCGAAAAAGTTTGCGTAACCTCGCGGAAGCTCTAATTAGCTGCCAGAATCAAAACTTGAGCCTTTTATGACTTAAGCCTCACGTAATATAACATTAGGACGAACATGCACTATGCTTCATTTCCACGCTAAAAATGGTAAGGTTGAGACAGCCAAAATGTTCATGACATTTAACCAAAATTATGTAGATCATGTTATCCTGCATATAAATTTCTTGGATATCTGTTACGCTTATTCACTAGAATAAAAATATTAACCTTTTAAACTAAATTATCATATTCCTCAGCAGCTGTGCCAAATTTGGACTTTATCGATTAAGTTAAATCTTTTAGTGGCTTACAGCCCATTAACCCCCTCGTTACTGACTTTTTTGCACGAAATTAAGTTTCAGTAATTTTTGTCTATTACATGCACCTATAGGTACATTATAATGAAGCACAAAAATGGGCAAATTGTAATATCAATTTTGTTTGATCTTTTCGTTTATCATGGAGAATTGTTATGATTATTGAAGTTTCAAGATTTTTCTGGTTCAAAATGTGTTCTACATTCGAAGTTAAATCATGGATTTTATAATACAAATGGCAAATTGAAAAAAAATTATTTTTGTTGTTTAAAGTATCACCGATAATGTAATAGTTAAAACACCATTTAAACTATTCAAGGTTTAAACCTAATAACTTGCTACTAAATAAATTTCCTCAGTGTTTAACCCTTTCATGCACAACTTTCTTTGGAGGTTCGAAAATATGACTACTTCGTTACTTTTACATTATCATGCACCAACAAACAATTTAAAAAAAGGAAAAATAGTTTTCATTTTTTTTACAGTTTTTTTTATTTTGATTAGCCTAAATGAATAACCAATGGCACGAAATGTATCGTAAAATGTTAAATTCAACAAAAAAAATCGTTTATTTATAATTTTAAGACCGAAAAACATAATTATGTGGTCATATTGTACAACTTTGAAAAATCACAATTGTGTCATCATGATACACGGGGCATGAAAGGTTTAACATGTATTTTGCATTATTTGGATGAACTCTTTCCCACCAAAGTGTCATTTTGGTAAGAGAACTCAGAAAGACATTTTTCAGGAAAAGGTCATCGGAAAATGCGCAAAAATGCATCTAGCGTTTTCTTTTCTTTTTTTGTTTATTTTGCAAATAAACAAATAAATAGTTAAACAAAATAGTTTATTGTAAGAATCTTATAAAATTCTTCAAGATACTCCAGATCCATTAAACGAAAGTTGTAGAAAAATGTAGAAACAATGAATTATTCTGGAAATTTAAAGAAAAATCGTATTGTTCTATATATATGTATACATATATGAACAAATCCAGAATTAACATCCCGTTAGAGCAGAGAAAAAAAATTATTTTCATTTAAGTAGCACACCTCTAAAGCGATTTTTTATATTCCAGAGACTATTTGAAATGTAAAAAAATAGGGTGCCATTGCGCAAAGCAGGGTGACACCTCCAAAAACGGAGAAGTTTGATTTTAAGAATGACGCTCTTGAAATTAGGTTTCGGGCTTTTCTCAGTACGATTTTAATGTATTTAAAACACAATATGCATGTCCCTATATGTTTTTGGGGCCGCAGATTCCAAATTTGAGGTCTAAATCACTTTTTGACAACTGACAGATGTCATTAAAACTGACATGTCTATCAATTTGATAGACATGTCAGATAGTATCAAAATACATGGTCAGTTTCAAAATTTATGCCTATTCATGAGTTCTTATGGTCACTGAATTTCAATCTGCCATCGAAATTAGATTTTAATGATAAATTGTCTTTAATGACAATAATTTCTCCCGGATCACACTTTAGTTAAAGTCGCCTATTACTTTAATCCATAAATAAGTTATTTTATTTAATTATTTTTATTGTTAGTGTAGTAATTTAATAGTGTAATTTAAATTACAGACAATTAAACGTGAACAAGAATATACATTCAATTTATTCATAAATAATACATTTTTAAGCCGCATTGTTGACAAATTGGATATCTTTATCAGTCATTCGAAATAGAATTTTTTAAGGGTTTTTATATGGAACTCTACGAGTCCCATATAAATACCGGTGAGTCTATTTAGATAGAGACAGTGTTCTTCATATTCATTATACTTTTTAACTATTTTATTTTTAAAATCTTTTTTATTTTATCATTATTTAGGTAGCAACTCATTGCTTGATCATGATGAAGCTACCTTATCTTTTACAGTGTTTTTAACGTACAGAATTAATATTTTTATTTTTGGTCGCTAATTTTCCAGTTCAAATTTTTATTTTTAGAGTATATAAAATTTATTACAAAAAAAGTTTTTGGAATAATATGTATGAATAATGATATTATTTATAAATTTCTCAATGCAATACCAGAAATTTTATTTATTTTTGCGAGAGCTTTTTGAATTTTCATATCGTTACTCAATTGAAAAGAAAGAAATTTGTTTCATTTATCAACTCTCGTTGCCCGGAAGCCTCCAAGCGACCAGAGCCTGCCGAGCATGGATCTTCCACTCTATCGTTCGCAAACATCCCCGACATCCCCTCTCCTAAATTTCAATACTTCGTTGGCTGATTCATCAATTCCAGTCCGACACAACAGGTAATGAATCCCTGAAAGAAGTGGATTGTAACAAATTTACATTATTTGAAAAATTAACGTAAAGTTTTCTTGATTGCCCGATCCGCTTTGGATTAACATAATGTTCGCATAAAATGTGTGCAAAAGTTTCAGAAAACTTATTCCAACCTCTTTAAACTCACATTAGTGACAACAAAATTCATGTCGCACGGATTTCTGTGGACAAGAATCATATCATAGGCATTTCCGTGCAACAAGATTCATGCCGCACGCTAAGCTATGTAAAATTACATTTTGTTAAATAGATGGTGTTTTGGTCGTCCGGACAACCATGAAATAACAAGTTTTTAAACTACCCGTCGGCAGAGTTTGAAAGTTCCTCGATTTAAAACTATCCACGCAATTCATACAAATAGCTTTTCGGCGGAAAATGTAAATTTGTATGTAATCTGTCATATTTATGGCATCAGATGGACAAAGAGTCCCAAGAAAATTGAAGAATGAGACGAACGATACAATACCGGATAATTTGAAACACATTTCTTCTTTTTTCATGAGCCGGTATTATTGCATATTCGACCAAGCATTGGAAAGATTTGAAATGTTACAATGCAATAAATTTTCTTCGTCGCGTCCTTTCTAGCGCATTGTATTAAAGGTTTCTAGACTAGACATTTCCACGTTCGGTTTCAAGATAAGAAATACTCGAGTGTATAAACACTCTGGTTATGGTTAACCATAAAAATAGGGATGGACCTTTTTTTTGGCAATCCCCACTTTTAAGTAAAAATAGAGTCCTTTACCTTTCTTCAGTTGTACTGTACTCTTCAGTCGTACAAGAGTCGCGCAAAGACGTCCCTCCGATATTTTAGTTTAAATAAAACAAATCAAATCAATATCAAATATATAATTTGAGTTTGTAATTGTTTTTGCTATTGTTGTTGTGCTGTGCTTTGGTTTTGGTATTTCGCGACTTACAATCGAGCGCCGTGGTTGCAAGATGCCGAAACAAAATTCAACACCCTTGCAAATTCGTTGAAACAAAGGTAAGTAATTAATAACTCAAAAACATTTTTTTGTGTTCCGTTATTAATAAAATTTTGTTAACATCAGTTATATATTGGTTTTTGCCTACTGTATATATTGACTTCATAATTTTGTTTCCTACCCCGTAGAATCTAGGGGGTTTTCTTTTCGACTATTTGCGACAAGATCGTAGCACAATATTTATATGCCGAGTTCTTAGACCTATCGGTTGTTTGTTTGCAATTAAAAATTGAGTAATAATAATTAACAAATTTACCACTGATCGTATTCAATTTTTGCAATTAAGTTGCATTAGATTTTTTTTTAGTAAGTTTTCAAGTTCATGTTCTTGGGTCATAATCATCTAATTTTTAATAATATAAATATAAGCTGATAAAACTTTTTAACTTATGATAAAATTATACAAGTTTATCATATAGAATCGATCTCCCTACTAAGAATGCAGTTTTGTTAATTTTTTATTTAATTTGTTTAAACAATTGAAAACGGAAAAAGGAAAAAAGGTGTCGATTTTTTTTCATCCACGCAATGTTTTAGCTACTTAGTTCGTTCGTATTATGTTTATGGTCCACTCAGGGTCTAATGGGTTAATTATACAATTTATAATAGAAAAATTTTTGTGAATTTTTGATACTTTGAACGTAATATAGTTTTGAACACCATTTTTCATTTCTGAATAAAAATTCTTGAACACCCTTCATATAGACGTTCCTGAATGTTTATTAAACAGGAATGAACTATGATTTTTAAAACGGTATTTTACTAAAAAAAATCAATTTAGTTGCATTGAAATAACTTGTGTATATAGAATAGGAAGACGACATTACTTATATATCAACAATTGCGGCCTCTTTTGAACGAGATTTAGATTCCAGTTACATATATCCCTATAATAAATCACTATAACTAGGCTGGTACCTGAACTGGACAGTGGTCATAAACCGCCGTTGCCATTCTGCCATGTACAAGCCGAAAGTAAAATTCTCAAAACTAATTCTCAAAGACCGGTGGGCTTATTCACATAGTAAATAATACAAAGACGTGGTTTTCACCAGATGTCATGAAGCCTATACTATATAATTAAGCTTATTAATATAATTTTTAAGGTCTCTGATTTCAAAGTTGACATCAGAATTACATTTTGATATTTGATTTTTGTTAAATAACGCAAAAAAAAATTAAAATCGATGCATTCTTATAGTTTTTTAGAATAAATGATCTTTTCTTGATTTAAGTTAATTATTTAGTTTTATTTGTGTATAAAATTAGTAGAACATCAATTATTGAAAAAAAACTAAGTAACAGTTCATAATTAGTGATTCATCTTTATTCATAGATATCACATTTTTCCACCGCATCGCTAACATATTGCAATTCCTTATCTGTCATTTGAAATAAAATTTCATCAACGATTTTCGGATAATACTTGAAGTGGAACGTCGATTTAACACAAAATCTGTGTTAAAAAGAATTTATATCAGTAATTGCTGACTGTGATAATAGTTTCTTTTTTATAGCTAAAAGTAATACTGTGAGTGTGGTACAAATAACTATTTTATCATACACATGGGTCCATATAAGCGCTTCTGACTGCATGGAAATAAGCATTTTCATAGGTCAACAGTATTGCATGCAAACTACTTAATTATTAAACTACTACGTAATTATTCATTGCTAACGCATACTAATGTGACAGTTGGCATGTTTTTCGCGCAATAATCCAGAAAAAAATGATCAAAATTGGTCTATAAATACACTCTAGACTCCCACTATTAACATCATCGGGACCGGAAACCTCTCACTATTAACATATCGTATGTAGGCATGCTATTGGCTGCTGATCACGTAATTCGCTCTCATTGGTTGACGCTCGTTAATAGTGAGAATCTTTTTACGTTAATAGCGGGAGTACGTTAATAGTGGGAATGTTAATAGTGGGAGTCTCGAGTGTAAGTATAACAACATATACGTAGAATGTCAAGTAATTCGTATACTCAGAAAAAAAACAACAGTTTTGGTAGGTTTACCATGCAGTTTCTGCAAGTTTTACCATGCAGATAAAATATTGCACTATGTCAAAAACCGTTTCAACTGATTTATTTAGCAAGAAGTTGCAAAATATTTATCACATATAAATTAATTATTTAATTAGTGCGTTAATTACAATGTTTTTAATATTATTGCATTATTTCTTTTTTGTGGATTAAATAAGTAACTGTATATTTATAAAATAAATTAGCGTAAGAAGTCTTTATTGTTCCTGTCATAATAAACGTTGACATAGTAACCAAACATATTTGTTTTTGGAACCTGCAGAAACTGCAAATTTTTTCTGTTAACTCTGTTGAACTATTAATAAGCTGTATCTGTTAGGTGCAAACATACAATAACTGCTGGATTTTTTTCTTAGTGTACACTGAGAAAAATGGATCGTTGGAACAACAATCTGGATCGTTGTTCCAACGATCCGGATTGTACGATCCAGATCGTTGAAACTGGATCGTAAGAATAACTATCTGGAACGTACAAATTACAATCCGGATCGTAAAAATATCCATATTGAATTTCACGCATCAAATTTGTGAATAAATTTAATAAGTTATTATTCTTCGTAATACACAAACGTAATCTCAAATAAATAGTGTTCATTTATTTAATTCAAATAATTCATATTTAGATTGAGAATGAAAAAAATGACAAACAAATGTTTATATAAAAAATAGATTTACACAACCACAAAAAAGTTATCCCTATAAAGTCACTATATTATTATGTAATATAATTTGTTTTTCGAGATACGTAGAATTGAAATGTAGTTTCGTATTATTTGTAATTATTTATGTTCTTTAACCCGTTTGTCATATTCACATATAAGATGATTAGAATTTTCCAGTTATATAATAAATAATTATATTTTTCTATTACAATGCATTGAATAAAAAATATTTATTTCAAGTCAATTTTGATTTTCAACATCAATATTAGGATTCAGGTGAGTCAATTCTACGATCCGAGATTGTTGAATCTCTTACAATCCTGGATTGTAACTTTTTACGATCCAGGATTGTTGGAGCAACGCTCCGGAATGTTGTTCCAACGATCCATTTTTCTCAGTGTAGTGAAAAAATATCGGTCAACACGGAAAACATATGAAGTCCCGATCTGGCCTTTAGCAGATGAAAAAGTATCAGGTTGGCCTTTTTTACATACAATCTGGGCCACATTAGAAACCGGGCTCGTCCAATTTCATTTCTACTAGGGAGTATTGGCGCACATCAGCTAACGATACATAATAGATGCAGAGTTGACGCGTATGTTTATCCAGTACTCTGATGTTATTGGCCCAACACATTATATTAACATTAATAGTTATGTCTTTATAGTAAAGCGTTAATGCCAACGGAGATACTATATGACACGCTAAGAGTAAAAATGCGATAACTGCAATGTATTTCTTATGAAGTTAGTGCATTTTTGCTCTCAGCGTGTTATATAAGATAGGCCCACTGTAAGAAAAAATGGCATGCTGCAAGCGGAATATAATTGCATGAAATAGAAATTCTATACGATATACGGGCAATCGGAAAACAGTAGGGGAGAGTGACCAACAGTGAGACACTTTTTTCTTACCTGAAAAAACTTGCATTAGCCATATGAAATATTATTATTACTCGCTATGACTAATTATTAGCAACGTTTATCTATTAAACGCAAATATTATTTTACATTAAATTTTCATAATAATAATGATAAATTAGCTTTTATTCGAAACTTGCAAAACGTCTCACTTTTGGATCCTGGTTCCAACAGTGAGACGCTGGCTTTTTTATTGTAAAAATATTGTACAAAGTATTTTACAACTCGAATTTTAAAGATTTATGCATGAATTTTTACAGTTGTATGTAGTAGATTCAATAAAATATAGTAAAATCAAAATATCACATTTTTTCAAAAATCTTCCAATAATGATAATAATTGATTTTTTTTGGTATACACGTTATGACGCCTTTATTATAAAGTCAAAATAAGAAATAAAATATTTTTAGCACCATCCACTGTAAAAAAAATAAGCTGTGTCTCACTGTTGGAAACTTACACTCTTAACTTTAAATTATATTTTTCATTAATTTTTAAACTTTAAAAATGGAATTATTTTGATAAATGAATAGATTATTAATCGTAATAATGTAATAGTATATTGCGTAACTAGTGTGAAAGTAGATTGTCAACGAGTGTGAGGTTGGCATCACGATCCGAAGGCGAGTGAATGCCATCACACGAGTTGATAATCTACTTTCGCACAAGTTGCGCACTATATTTTTCACAACAAGTGTAGCAAAATAACTTATTTCGCTACTTAGGCGTGGCGAAAGTAAGTACTTTCGCCACGCCGTTGTGAAAAACTATTTGTATACAATAAAATGTCTAATGAATAATAATAAATACTGGATTCTAAGAGAAGGTCACAGTTTACTTTTAACCTAAAAATATGGCATAAGTGTTTTACACACCGTTAATATATATTTAACCGGGATGATAATTACATTTCATAGTGAATCTTCAATTATCATTTGTCAAATTTTTTAAGATTTTTTGATGCAGTGCTTTTCCTTTAATTTAGAGTGTCTGACTGTTGGAGCCTTCTCACTATTGGTCATTCTCCCCTATGCCGTAATGGGTTATTATATTTCAGGAATTTTTATTTGCAGTGAGTGGAGTTAAGACTAGCGACATTGTGAAAAGTTAAATTATTTTAGTGCTTTTTTTAAGGCACAGATGACTGAATGTCAGTCGCCTGTGCTTTAAATTGAGGGACTATAAAATAATTCCTTTTTTTACAGTGTGTAAATGGAATTTCAGTTCAACACGGAGAAAATTCTCAAGCTATTTTTCTGTGGATACCTTTCATGCTTTTGAAGCATTAAATACCATACAACTGGATAGTGAACTTCACACGTTGTTACTATGAAATTCACATTCGAAAACCACTGTCAGTTGCTTGCTAATATTGCATGATGGTCACTTCAATTTGGAGTGAAGCT
>JABFPD010000736.1:0-10283 GCA_022817545.1 Cremastobaeus sp. ZL-2020 | reverse complement strand
AATAAACTATACTAATGTTGTGCCTCTGTAACAAAGTCTATGTTACAATGAAACATACTTCATGGTGTAGACTAATATATAATGTTCAATTCAATTATTATGACAAAATAATATGTATGAGTCAGGGTTCAATTAATAACATTTGAAATAACATGTGTACACTGACTTACTCAACTTTGTACACTATATTTACTGATTATTGAAACATTGATAATAGGTTAATTTTATTCATTTTTCAAAGTTGCAGCCAAATGTACACTCTCAGCAAAAAGCTAGTCAAAGATAATTATTTATATTCATTGCTAAAGTCTATAAAAATCAACCTATAAACTATAAAAAATATGGTGCCTATCAGAGACCAGTATTGAAGAGACATAGGTTCACTACTACATCATATTGCAGAACATACCGCATGACTCTCTCAAGATGACGCTTCAGGAAATGGGGGAATTCGCAAAAGGATACACCAGTACCTATAGCAGAGAATGCAATAAAATTTTCAACAGAATGTTTTGCTTGCAGAAATAACAATGCGGTTTTTCTACCTAAGTATGATATTTTGCAAACACATATTAATGCGATTTTTTCTGACTTGTTAACAGACTTTACTATAAGACTGGAAAAAAAATGATAAAATTGCGAACAACTTTTGCAAGGAACGTCGTAAAGAAATCAATTAAGCAAAAACTAAGAATGCATTTAACTGGTAAACTGAAGGAAAAAGAAGAAAGTATGAAATAGAGGAGCAAGACTAATGAGGGAGTGTTTAAGGCGAAGGATTGAAGTTGAAGCAGGTGATTGGAAACAATTGTGAGGAATCATCTAAAAAACAACAATCATTTGGATCAACAATCAAAGATCATTTGGTTCTGGTCTGTTTTATCCATCCATAGTGAGTAAAAAATTGCCAAAATAATATTTTAATGCAGTTTTCTAGTTTATACAATTTCAATTGATTTTTTCCTAGATTTTTTACTGGAATGATGAACTGCAATATGGTAGCTGGGGCAATATGGTAACTGAGGCAATTGCAAATTAGAAATTCGGGATAAGAAATTGATTAACAATTATTTGACGAATAAACTCGTAGAGAATGCTGGCAACGATATTAATTTTTCAAATATCAAATCTATAATGATGTTTTCTGTTTTAAGTCACCGAGTAACCATATCAACTGTATAGCGAGCAGCAAATACAACCCTAACAATTGCAATGTGTACTTTCGCTCACACATTACTCAAAATTGGAATTGCCTGGAGAATGTAATTCAAAAATGAAGATAAGTTGAAGAAATGCAACAGTTAATTATAATTGCAACTGCGCTGTTTCGGATGTTAAAACAAATTGAAAACATTCTGATTATGTTTAACCAAAGAAGATGGCCATGACTTTGGATACAAAAAAAACTTGGGTATTGCATTTATATTCTTGTATAGTATAACGTATGAAATAGCTTAGAGTGATATTGCACAATATTCTATTTTATAGATTTTAGCTTTAGCACTTCAGCTTGCCTATGCATTAATACGCAATTCTGTTTTTCCCCCAACAAACAAATGTAGAATGAAACAGATTCCATTAGCCACATTTAAATAACTTTTTCAATTGTAAACCTTTTGAATCCATATAATACGACATAAAATTAAATGCAGCAAAATTATAGAATATATTATTCAGAGTTTAAAATATGTAATGATTTTTTTATAATAGTAAATCTGTAATAGTAATATTTTTTAATCAAATCGTACAAAACTATACAAATCATATCTCTTCTACTCGAAACTGCATGTTAAAATCGACTTTTCTAAAATTTGATATATGCAAATGCAGATTAAAAATATGTTAACTTCATTATGAACTTGTTTAATTTTTCTATGCTGCAAAGCATACTGGAATAAATAGTGAGACAAAATTAAATGCAAAAACGTTATTCGAATGGCGTTGAGGCAGTCGGCTTCAATTTGTTTAACATGTATGGTCATTACCATCACGGACGAATTTATATTTCAAAATATATATAAAAAAAGAGAAAATATTTAGAATAGTATATTACGTTACTAGGACGCTTGCGTCCGAGTGGCGTACACTGTTTTACTGACCGGCAAAGCTTTTACCGACCGAGTCCGAGATACGTAAAATATATTTTCGGCAATAATTACTATATTTTTTTTATATTTTTCATTTCATAAATCTTATAAATATAAAATAAAATAGACTTTTTTTTATAAAAAAATTATAAAAAGCGGCAATACGGCATATTTTTTCAAATATATTTTCTATTTTATATTTTCGTCCGTGTGGGTATTGTCACATGGAGAATTTGGAGCAACTGATTTTATTTTAAATTTGTATTTTGAATAACTTTTTTTACCATGTCAAAAAACAATGTGCATTGCTAATTGAAAAATCTACATAGGTTGCACTTATATGAACTATGGACTAACTTACCTTAAAATACGACAATAGTTGTGGTCAATATCGCAGGTTTATTAGCAATTCCTGCTTCTAAGTAATCAAATTTATCGCCAATGTCAATAATACAGACAACTCGGTTAAGCCTGTTAATATTTATTTTTAAATTATAAAACAAAATAAACGAAATTATAAAATCATTCAGGATTAGTTGAACCATAACTGGTAATACCATTCACTATATTTTGAGATTTAATGAAAACCTCGACCCTGGTTTTTGGTAAAATAAAAAATGATAGAAGGTTACAGATCAGAAATACATATCATTGATTTGAAGTCACATTAGCTTTTTCCCAAATATATAAATATATTTTTTCTTGCTACAAAATAGTGTATAAAATAATCAAGGATAAATCAAATTTTTATAAAGTAGATTTCTTTACCAGTCTCTAATTATTCTTCAAATATTTTTGTAAGTGTCTTCTGATATATAGCACAAGTTAAAGTAATTTATTGCAGCCCCATGAAATTGCGCCCTAAATATTATAATGAGATTAATAAAATTTTATAACAATTCTTTCTTATTTTAAATACAGACGTGAACATTTTTTTGACACTTTTTAATATATTTTAGATTTGATGAGAATACACAGACAATAATTTTGGCAAGGGAAGAGGTCTTCAGCGGAAACAATATGGAAAGTGACATTTTCGTGAAAATTATAAACAGAAACACCAGATGAAAATCATCTGGTAAACACTAAAAAGTAAACATAATTTACTTTACTAGCATTAGTTAAAATTTACACAATATACTGGAATTTGATGCTCATGTCGCTACGTCGAATTGAAGAATTTGAAGAAAGCTTACCTTTCTAAGTGATGCAATACTTTCAGCGTATTGAAACTTGATGTAAAGTGACTAGATAAAACAGTGTTACTCAGTATTAACAGCAATATACTGTAATATCAAACATTTCTACATTAAATACTCAGTTCGATAAATGATATATTTATTTATATAATAGCTTATATTGTGGTTGAAAATGAGTGACTGTGTTTCATCTAGTCATTTAACATTAAGTTTCAACACACTGGTCAGTTTTCTCAAAGTTTTAGAAATGTTCCATCAACATGACCATCCCACTGTTTGCATTCTATCATTATTTACAACAGTACACTCATGAGCTTTTGATTGCTTCTTTCTAAACGTGACATTGCAACAGCATTTTCAGTTCATCACAATGGATTTAAAGCATCACATCATTCAGGAGTATGATTCTAATGTCGATACAACGAAGTCTAGAACTTGAAACAATGTAATCTTTCTGACAGATGCATTTAGTATCTTTCTCTAAAATTAGATAATTACACAGTTCCAGTTATTTACATGTGGAAAAGTTCAGTTTTCTCAACATTTTTCAATTTAACATGTCGACATATCACTTTTGTCATACTGTATACGAACTTTAATTTATTTATTACATATCTATTAGAAATCTATTTGCAATGCTGATTTCAATAACAAAATAGAATATTGTCATTAAAACAGTATGCCATATGTATGATTTTCAAAATTTAAATGAGTCAAATTTAAAAATTTTCATAGCGACCAAACTGGAAAATTGACAACTATTGTTTGTCTCACTGGGAGATTTCAATAATGGTAATAAAATATATGAAATACATAACAAATGTATAATAAAATAATAAATATCAATTTTATTGAAATAGAGAATATAATATACATGACTTTATGTTATCTAGGGTATATATTTCCCATACATTTTATATCAAAAGTTGATATGTACAATTTCTGTTTATGCCAGTGTTTTTTGTCATAATCTAGAATTGGATAAAGATTCCAAAGTGGTTGCATTTACTACCACAAATATAGTAACGAATGGAACAATAAAAAAATTATATTTAGTTGGGACCAGCTTGAAATAGTAACTAATTCGCTAGATATTTCGGAATGGTAGTGAAGCTGACAGAAAATTTGCTAGTAGAAAATTAAAAAATAACAATATATTAGTGATTTTTAGCATTTATTCAAATTTTCTAGTATAATTATGTTCTTTTAAGTTGAAAATCTTTGACTATTGAATTTTGTGCTATGGAATTTTCTGCTGGCTTTATTACCATGAGTTAAATATGGAAGAATAGACTAAATTCAGATCAAATCAAATGTTCATTATGCAACTTTCAATTTCAATACATTTAAAACTTTCAGAGTGAAAATTAGATGTATGTCTAATTTCATCTCTTATTCTACTTAATTAATATGCAATGTTTGGAAAATTGAATGCAATAAGTGTAAAGCGTTGACTCATGAACCCTTAGATATGAAAATTTCTACTACATCCATCCACCAATGTATGTATCCAAGACTTAATATATTATTTAGTTGCAGTATATTGGTCACTAAATTTTACTATGAGCTACGACCTAACTAATATCGTAGTAGTAATTGGAGTGAGAAAAACCTAGTGAAGAAAGGATGTTGAAAAAGGCGCGACCAGCGAGGCCTTAATTATTGAGTCACTGTAATAACCACTGAAATAAGTATATACCGACAAATACTATGTTAGATCTGAATCTTGAATAATTGTCGGTCTAGGAGGACCCAGAACCACTTCCAGCGAAACATCCTCAATGTACAGGTATTTTGGTATTTATTTACAAAAAATAAAATTTTTAATTTTTAATAAAAATAACATTAATAAATTACAGGCAATCATCATTGCAAAATACTACTTCAGAATTTCACCTTCCTGTAGGTGTCCTGAAATGCTCAACAACTGCGGAGATAGATGACGAAGCAAAAGCTGGTTTGCAGAAAAAGCTGGTCTACGTCTTTTACGTCTTCGCCACATATTTCCATGCAGAAGCTACAGGAGCCAAACATTGACTTCGAATTCAACGTGAAACTTTTGATTCATATCAGAAAGTGCGTTTTTCATATACAAGATTCTGCGAGGAAAAATGAGCTACGACTGTAAGAACATTTGCCTAACATTTACAACTAATTTTTATTAATTTTAATTGTTTAGATAATTTTGAATAAAATAATATCCAATATTAGAAAAAAATATATTTTTCATAGTTTTTCAACATAATTACTAATACACAAATTATTTATATATTAGAAAATAAATACATAAATTATCTAATTACATAAATATGTTACTTCAATAGTGGGGCGAAAGTTCCTACTTTGCTTCAAAAAAAGTGAGAAAAAAGAGCTAGAATCGAAGCGAGTATGGGAAAGTCAGGATGGAAAGTAATTAGGCCAACTGTGTACAAATGTAGCTTGTCACACCTTTTTTAAAGCAAAACAGGGGCTTTCGAACAACTATTGCAAAAAAAACTCTTGTGCCACTAGGGACGAAAGTTGCCAATTCTCTCTCGTGTGAATTGCAGCACTCGGCTTCACCTCGTGCTGCAAACTTCACAGTCGAGAGAATCTACGAGAATCGACTTTCGTCCCTAATGGCACAAGTACTATTCTTGTCAATTTCTTTTCAAATACGCTCCATATCCCAGGATTGCACGTAGAAGTAAACATCAGTGTAATTGAAATTATAATTTACCGAATGTTGTGTTGAGTTATTAATTGCTTAAATATTATATTACAACAGGTACCCTATGAATTGAAAATTTAACCAGGAGACCTAATAATATCACTCAGCACTGAATGTGGCAATAGTCCTATCTTCTGCCTCGTTGATATCTCTTCAGAAATTCAGTATCAGTCTCTTTACTTGGACAAGTGTACAAAGTATTCCTGAAGATACTAATCAGTCTATTGTCTGGAATTCTTGAAACAGACTTCAATCAATTTACAGTGAAAATAATAATATCAAATCAACACGGTTTTCCATATGAAAAAAATAAGAGTTCATGAGCAACTACGTTTATACCAGTTTTCTCATTGATGTCACACATTTCCATTTGTATCTAACCCGTCATATTTAGGTAAGCAGACATTTATTATCACTACAACAATTGCATACAATTTATCATTATACCATATACTAAATTTCATCCAATTTCGATTTCAGATTTTCTAATTTTCTGGCGATACAATAAATGGAATGTGGACAGAATGGCGGATGGAAATTTAATTACTGGCGAATTCATTGAATTCTTTTTGGCGAATTTAATGATGAGAGAGTGCAATTGGAGCATGCATTCAACTTAATACTGAATACTTAGTTTTCAGAAAGAAACACTGTCATGTGTAACTCTCTCGCACGTCGGTACTAGAGTCCACATGAAGGTGATACAATATCGAAAAAATCTGTTAAAAAGGTCCCACTTTGGATACCGATCGTATTATTAAACTGAAAGTGTGCGCTTTCGTGAAAACCAGTGTACTTATAGCAATAGTCTTATCTTTAGACCTTACTGGACGAGTGATTAATTAAGTGACAAGAAATTCCCTATGCATTTATGCCAACACGAACAGATTTTAGCTACAGTTCTTTTTCATATCTGAAAATGTAATGTTGGAACTTCAAACAAATTTTATTGAAAAAAAAACAGTGGCTCGTTTATGCCATTTGCTATTAGTAAAATCAATAGTTAATAATAAGCTTATTTTCAAAAGGCAGTTTTTCAAGTAAATTTTTAATTTAAAATAATGTGCAACACAATTTTGGCGTGCCCTTTTTATAATTTATTAGGTGTACAAATTTACAAACTGCAATTTCAAACATTATGTATTGGAAAGTAATAATTATGTAAATAATTTTTTATTTTCTTAATTACAATTGAAATAAGTGAAATGATTGTTTTTATATTGAAGTAAAGAAACTCATTGAAAAATAAAATGTTACCACTTTTTTTCTCAGGCGATTTACTTACAAATTTACATTTAAACTCTTATTTACATTTTATAAAGGTGAAAAAGCATGGCATTTACTGTGTACCTCTACTTATGAGAAAATTGTAGAACTGAGGAAATGAATTAGAGCTTTCAAATAGAACTTTTTCCATGCAAGAACCATAAGCTCGAGAAAGATTCTGCGTGCGGTTTCATTCATATTGTTGTTGGGTGGGAACAAAAATGAAATAAGCGATTAGAGTTCTTGCAATATAAATAATTATTATTATAACATAGGGATAGACTACTTTGCAATGACAACCAAAAAAACAATCCTTCCATACGAAAGTGTAACAAATATAAATTTGCAAGACATGCCACTGAAGTTCAATAACCAAATGGCCTAATTTAAACTAACTACTTACAATGGACGCAATCTTCGAGATGGCAAATTTTCTGTCATTATTTGAATATGGAGTTTTTTTAGTATTGTTAAGAAAAGCAGCGACATTTTGAAAAAGTCACTTTCAATTAAATATTCAAAAAAATAAGAAACATTTACATATTGTTGTATTTTAAGTAATTTTTATTGATAATTTTATCAATGAAATACTAAGCCACCAGGCTCTCTGCTACACACTCTAAAAATAGGTCTATATTTTCCACTTAAAGTGAGTGGATTCCACTTAAAGCAAGTGGATTCCTCTCACATTGAACTGACATCTACTTATTGAAAATGGATTCCATTTACTGTGAACCGACTTTTTTTAGAGTGCACGCTCCACTCGGAGTGTCCATTCAAATTTGGATTATCGTGTTTGATGGACAAGTAAAATAAAATAACAATAATAGATAATGGATATACTATAAATACGAAATTTCATATTGAAAATTAAAACTGGACATGACAAAAATTGTATACCGTATTTAGCATATTTATCATACACAGAATTAAAAGAGTATTTTCAACGACCAGGGAACCCTTCATTCTACGCTAGTAGTTCCTGCCAGTAGTTCCTGCTAGTAATTGCGTGTAATCCACATATAATGTAATTTGCCTACCAAATGATGACTCGATGGAATTATCTTGTTTACTAACATTGCACTGAAAAAAAGATCCAGGAATGTTTGCAGCTAACAAAAACGTTGATTGAAAAAACAGTGCATTTTCCATTTTAGATTAAAGTAAAAAAATGTTTCTTAATTAATTGCTAAATTATTTGATTTCCATTCGTTGTAAATTAAATGGAAAATAGAAATGATGAAAAATTTCGTATAAAAATATAAAATACACGAATGTCATGGTAAACAGTGCATTAGTGAAAAAACTATAATATCACTACGCTGGAAAAAGATACTTAGGAACTCATAGGTTAAAATAACTGAAATAAGACATAAAAATGTTTACAAATAAAAACAATGAGAAGCTAAGATACTTGAGCTAGTAACAATTAAATTATTCTGAAAAGAATAAATGTAGAATGCAGTTGTCTTTACAAAATATGAGGGAAAAGAGAAAGAAGTATGCTACATACAATTTTGCTTTAGAAAAATTAAAAACTTGCATCCAAATTGCCACAATTGCTCACCAACTCGACAATTGAAGACAATATCACTACTAGATAAAAATATTCATTCAAAAATGTTAAATGCTAAGGAACTGAAATACGCAGATGCTTAGCAATTAATAAACAAATTAGTCAAGTTATTATTATTATCTTCTTGTAAACATTGCTGTCATACATTGACTGAGCAAACATTTCCACATAACCAATAATTAGCCGCGTAGATTTGTACTGTAGCGCCACAATGTCGGTAATTTTACCGATCATTTGGCGTACCCTACAGTACCGACCTTGATCAAGTTTCCAAACGCGTTTGACATCCTCTTAACGTCGTATAAGTCAAAAACGTATTAACAATTTTGTTTGAAAACTTTGAATATACTCATTTACTTTTTTCAAGTATTTTTTTATGTTTTAACAGTTTGTAAGAGTACTTTCCTTTGAGGGAAAATTATTGACACATTTTTGAAAATTAACCAAATCTCTGAAAAAATCAGAAAATTCTCATGTGAGATATTTTCACTAGACCACCTATGTCAGAAAAAAGTAAAAATTTAAAAGGTTCAGAAATTGTATCACCATTTCTAAGATCATCATTTAAAAAAATTCGCTTAAAACGAATTATTCAGAGATTTTAGACTATTTTTCAGAGCCAGAGTACTGAAACATTAGTAGAATAAGAAATTTTCCGAGTTATGTACATAAGATCATCATCTGCGTATGGTGGTACGATAGCAACGTAAGTATAATCGATGCACCCGATAGCTAAAATACCAAATTTTTCATAAATTCTGCAGTACAAGTAACGGAAGTAGCATATCGTCAGTTCCGACGGAAAGTATTCACTTTTAGAGTAATGCGTTCCGTTGACCATAAATTAATAGTTGAACCGATATAAACAATTTAATTTGGGTACCAAATTTAAAAGTGATTTTTTTTAAGAACTGACTGCTTTTAATTGATTTCTAACTATGATAATTTAAAATATCGTATTATTGTTATTGTTATTACTGCGATTATCAATCTCTCAATTAGATAAATTGCTAAAAAGATTCCGGAAAATACAGTGGAAAATTGATGTTTGATTTATGTTTAAAAATTTTAATAATTGATTGAACATTACAAAGATATTGGTAATACAAGTGTGCAATTAACCCATTAAGGCCCAAGCCGAACACAGACTAAGTGCAACAAAACTAAATAGCGGATTCATAGCATAGGCGAAAATAATTAGACACCTATTTTTTTCTTTGCGATTCCAATTGTTTAAACAAATTGATGAAAAACACAAAATTTGCAAAAACTGAAAACGTCATTCGATTCTTCATGAAAAAGTAATAAATCGTTCATGTACCATTTTTTTGTCCGACGCTTTGTTTAGTCAAAAATTTGTTATAAACAATTTGGTGCCGATAAACCTGCTTCAGCCCAAGCCTAGGAAAATGCACCTACGATAAAACTAAATAGCGGATTCATAG
>JABFPD010000735.1:0-10284 GCA_022817545.1 Cremastobaeus sp. ZL-2020 | reverse complement strand
GCAGGCGAATATCCTTCCACTTCAAAAACGCCGGCAGGTACCGAAGTCAAACGAAACAAAATACTTGAAATTTTTTTAAAGAATAACGTTCTATAAAAATGAAAGAATGTTCCGATTGTGTTTCGTTCCAAAATAAGCAAATGAAATAATATTAAATATGAAAATAACAAACTAGTAATAAAGGATTGAAGTTTCACCCCGATATGACTTCATAACATAAATTTGTAGTGCTAAAATAGTATTTTTTTATGTTCATCAGGCCATTTTCCGGTAGTTTTTGACAACAAAATAAGTAATATTTAAAATATCGAGTATCAAGCGTGCCACATACCAATTAGAAAGTACGGTTGGAGTATACAAAACAGTCTCAAAGTTAAAAAAAACCCTAATGAATGGTGCCAAATATACCAATCGCTGAAGTTTCGCCGGCTCCGTGTACTTCTATTCTCCTCTAAATCGTATGAGTCGTTTGGCAAACAATCTCAACATAGATTTGACAATCACGAAATATGCGAGTTCATGACAAGAGTAAAGAAAATATGTTGTTGGATTACACATGTTCTTTAAGGTATTTCTCTTGTTGACAAGGACAGAATTTAGATGTCTAATACAAATGCGATTTTAACAGCAATATAACACAAAATTCAACTATTGAATATTATTATAAGTGTAAGGAATATTTGAACTTAGGAACGTTTTTGAAAGAAACAAAAGAGCGTGAGTTAGAGCGTTTTGAAAGGGAAGAGGAAGAAAAAAGAGGAAGTCCGCGGGGCGGTTGAATTTCAATGGTCGGAGCCGAAGGAAATTTCTCCTCATTAAGCGGTATCATTCACGGGTATGATTAATAAAGCAGTTATCAGTGGATTTGGTGATCTTAATTGAAATTGCGTGCTCAGCCCGGTGTAGCTTGAAAAGTCGATTTAACACTCTAGGTGTGGGGTTATACCTCGAAAGTTCCACCAGATTAGCCGTCATTTTGGAATATTTGTACCCACACATTCTGCAACATGGCGAAGCGTCTGGAACATTCTGTATGCGACCAATTTGAAAAATTTCAACGAAAAATAAATCCGATGCTACAGACAGCGCAATTTCCGATGAACCATTCAAATGTAAGCGACCTTAATGACTCGAGAAGCGTCACGTTCAAAGAAGGAAACGTAAGTCATACGACAAAAAAGAATGTTAATTCTAGAGGCAGTACGAGTGGCTATGATTCGCAGTATAGTAATTTGGAATCGTCACTTTTGGACGAAACAGTGATACCAGGGAACGACTCGCTGTTGCATTCAACGTTGAAGCCTATTCCGGCAGGAAACTTAACCATGGATGTGACAGGTATATATAGACACAACGAGTCAATTAAAATGTTTGACCCATATGGCCTTGATCCATCGACAAAGCAACCCGCTGCAGGGGGACAAGGCGTTAACCACGTTGTGCGAAATCCGTACCGCGCGCCAGTGAGCCTAGCGTCGCGCGATCCGTGGCGGGCGCCAGTGGAAAACGCATTTCGTGAACAACCACCTTCGATGTCGTATTCGCATGATTCGGCGAACGAACGTCCGATTGCCGCTGATCGCGGGCTGCGATCCTCGATGGTATATCCGCACGAGCAGCCGCGTCCAGAGTTAAGCGATATGGATCATGAATCGCCGCAGGAAGAACGAGGCCAAATGCCGCGCGCGGTTGGAGTTAATGTGAACTCAAAAGGGATCCCGCATAATCCAGGTGCCTCATCACTGCCAAGCAGAGGAAAACCTGACGATCATCGATATCACGACGCAGCAGATAAGGTTCCTTATAATGAAGAATTCCGTAAGCTTACATCGCCACCGATGTGTGGTAAAATGCCAGGTGACGTTGGCCACATCCGTGAAGAGGACCCTAGGGAAGCCGCATACAATGCAAGTTTTGGACAACAAGATTTGAACGTCCTTACTCAATTAATGCAAAGTATGGCCGGTTTACTTCAACAAAATATGCATGCAACAAAAGATTACTACGTGATGCCTGATCTCACAAAGACGCTGGGAAAATTTGATGGCGAAAATGGAGTCCATGAAGCAAGGTACTGGCTATCACATGTGGAGTCAACAGGAAAATTACACAAATGGCCTGATTCTTTTCTTTTGGAAGCTGCGACCGGTCATCTTGAAGGAGCAGCACGGTCTTGGTATCTCACTCGACGGATGGAGATTCAAGAATGGAGGGATTTTCGAAAAGCCTTCTCCAAAACATTCCTGCGTGAAGATAATAAAGTCGATACATGGGAGCGTATGAGGCATCGCACTCAGCGAAAAGATGAATCGATAGCGGTGTACTATTACGATAAATTGCGTTTATGTCGATCACTCGGTTTGGCTTTCTACGAAACCAAGCAACAGATTGCTGCAGGGTTACTAAGTAAGGACCTAGCGATGTATGTAAGTTCTACAACATTTGAAGATGAAGACTCTCTGTTCGCTGGAATTATTGACTGTAATCGAATGTTGCAAGATTACCGAACATATCATCAAAGTGATTCGAGAAATCAATTTAGAAAACAAAACAGCAATGAAAGAAAAAGAACGGACGCAAATAAGGTCGAAAATCGACCAGACAACAAGAGCAAGGATGTGGAATGTTTCAACTGCCATAAGAAAGGACATTTTTCAAGGAAATGTCCTGAGCGTGAAAAGGAGAACCGTAATTGGACTAGTGATAAACCAGCACCATTGGACACGGGCGAGGTACACCTACTATCTGCAAATAAAACAAATCTGCTTGAGAAGTACTTGAAACAAGTGCATGTCGACGAAATACCTTTAGATGCTATGATCGACGCCGGTAGTTCCGACTGCACCATGAAGGCTACGTCCGCAATTACAGGAGGATTCAAAATCGAAAGAATAGGTAGCGAGTTACGAGGCTTTGGAACCAGCGGGAACATAGTGAAGTCTTGTGGTATTGTGAAAGCCGATCTTACAGTTGATGGAGTAAAAGGGCATGACATTGTGTTTCGAGTAGTCCCGGACAACGTTCAATCAACGGATATAATTGTTGGCAGATCTTACACTGAATTGCCCCACATTGTTTATACGAAATTCGATGATAAACTAGTCTTCAATCGCAAAGAGAACTTCTTGTTGGGTTTCAACATCGACCCGTCAGAGGTGAACAACAGCCTCAAATTAAGAGAAGATACTGCGCTGGCACCAGCTTCGATGAACCTGATAAAACTCATTGATTGTGAACAAGGTGAGCTCACCATGAATGTTATTAATTTCGGTGACAAGGAACAACTGTATCGACAAGGAGACAAGCTGGACTCTCGAATTTTATCAGTGAACACAGTCGAAGAAGTTGAACCCAGATGGACGCCAATTAGCGCAGGAGAAGTTGTAACTGGGGAAAATGTTACTGAGACGCAACGAGAAGATTTGATAAAACTCCTTAATGAACATCGACGGGGAATAGCTCAGAATCTAGATGAGCTTGGCTGCACAGGTCTACTGGATATGGATATAGTAACGAAACCTGGTTCGGTTCCGGTGTGTTCAAAACCTTATCGCTGTACCATGAAAGAAAGACAAACAATTAAAAACATCGTAGACGATTGGAAACGCGTAGGTATTGTCACTGAGACAACATCTCCGTATGCCTCACCTGTATTGCTAGTGATGAAGAAAAACGGTGAACCACGACTTGTAGTAGACTACAGGAAACTAAATGCCCAGACGCAAAGAGTCAACTATCCATTACCCAACCTCGACGAGTATCTCGAATCTATGCATGGTGCCAAGATCTTTGCGACCTTGGACTTGGCCCATGGGTACTTACAAGTCCCTTTGACACCTGAAGCACAAAAGAAGACCGCCTTTATAACGCCAGATACTACAGGGGAGTTTACGCGAGCAGTCTTTGGGCTCACAAATGCCCCCTTCTATTTTTCAAAAGTAATGGAGTTGGCTTTGGGGCCACTTCGGAATCAAATTTTACTCTTTTATCTGGATGATATTTTGGTAATCGCCAGAAATTGGGAGGAGTTGATGTGCAGACTGAAACTGGTGATGGAAGCATTAATTAAGGCAGGATTAACTCTCAAATTTTCGAAGTGTCGGTTTGGGTTACCAGAAGTGGAGTTTCTCGGCTTTATAATCAGCGCTGATGGCATTTCTCCTGGACCGAATAAAGTTGCTGCGATCGAAAAATTCCCTAGACCATCTGATGCACATCAGACTAGACGCTTCCTTGGACTGAGCAGTTTCTTCCAAAGATTTGTTCCCGGATTTGCTAAAATAGCCGCACCATTACATCAAGTGACAAAAGTAAAAGAAAAGTTTAGGTGGGAAAAAGCTCAAGAGAATGCATTTGAAAAATTGAAAACTGCTTTAACTTCGGAACCAATCCTTATGGTATATTCTCCAAAGGCAAGCAAAACTGAATTGCACACAGATGCTAGTTCAGACGGAATGGGCGCGATTCTTCTTCAATCCGATGACAATGGATCCATGAAACTCGTGTACGCCGTGAGTCGACGAACATCTTGTGAGGAAGCAAAGTACCATTCGTCAAAATTGGAACTCCTGGCGGTTGTTTGGGCAGTTGAACGACTGAGAGCATTTCTTCTACCTTTGAACTTTCTGGTTGTCACTGATTGTCAAGCTCTTGTTTATCTTAATGCCAATAAAACTAGAAATCCTCAAGTCGCTCGTTGGGCTAACTCATTGTGCGAGTACAGCTTTGAGATACAACATCGCAAGGGTGAGAGAATGCAACATGTGGACGCCTTATCACGAGCTCCTGAAAACAGCGATGAAGAAACCATTTTGGAAGACGCCGACGTTAATCACATTATCAACCAAGAAGAGGAAATATTGCTCCATCAACGAAGTGATGAACTCATACTTCGAAAGATTTTGATTTTGAAGAAACCAGAAAGTGATCGTTCAAAGGCCGAACGAGGCGAAGTCGTTTCCTTCGTGTTAAAAAATGGACTTTTATATAAAACAATAGTGCAAGATAAGGTAAAAAGGGAGCTTTACGTGGTGCCGAGATCCATAAGGAAAGCCCTGGCCATTAAGTTTCATGATCTTGCAAGTCATCTGGGGCTTGAGAAGTCCCTCTCGAGGATGCAACGGTACTACTACTTCCAGAATATGAGAGGATATTTAGCTCAACACATTAAACGATGTCTCGCTTGTATTATGAGCAAAACCAAAACTGGAATGCAACCTGGAGCACTTCACCCGATCCCACCAGGTTCACGACCATTCGCAGTCGTACATGCAGATCATTTAGGGCCGTTCCCAACGACCAAGCGAGGTAACAAATATGTCCTAACCATCATTGATAATCTCACTAAATTTGTTTCCTTAGACTACGTGAAAACCACTGATACGAACTCTACAATAAAGAAATTCGAGGTACTGGTCGATAGATTTGGAGCACCAAACAGAATAGTGTGTGATCGGGGAACGTGCTTCACATCTGACGCCTTTGGAAAATTCTGTGAAAAACATGGGATTCGTTTAACATTAAACTCCAGCAGACATCCGCAAGCTAATGGCTTAGCTGAACGGATGAACCAGACGGTACTTGCTTCGTTGCGCTGTGCAGCTACGCGATCAGATGGCTCGGAATGGGATAACGAACTCAAACAAATTGCTCGGGATATAAATTCCGCGACAAATAAAACCACGGGAAGAGCCCCATACGAGGTTCTATTTGGCTACTTACCGCGTTTCGAAGAAGGGCAAACAAGATATCTAACTGAAACTTGTGAAACCTACGAATTACCCAAGGAAGTCCAAGACGAGGTAAGGGAGGAAATCAAAAGGAAACAACAGCAAGTTAAAGAAAAGTATGATGCCCACAGAAACACAAATATCTCCTACACTGTTGGCGATATAGTCTACATTAAAACCAACAAAATTGCAACAGGAGAAAGCACCAAATTGCAGTCCAAATATCGGGGTCCATATGCTGTTACAAAAGTTCTAAATAATGATACCTATGTCATTGAACATTTAACAAACAACCGAAAATCTAAGCATCGTCTAACAGCTCATACTTCTCAAATGAAGATTTGGCGAGGAGACATACCGTTGGACGATGAACACAACAAAGATCAAATGGAATCAGTCGAGGAAGAAGAAGAATTCCATGGCTTCAAACACGATGATCCAACTACCGAAGACAAGACTCAACAAAAACTGAAATCACTCGAAAAACTATTACAGTTATAATTTCAGAGAATTATTAACTAAAACTTGTTTTTTTTTGTTCTGTTCGTTCAAATGTTAATTACTAATATAATTTGATCTTAAACATAAGGATCTTTATTGTATTCGCGAGTCTTTGTTGTATCTTCTAAACAGTTTTTATTTATTTGTATAAACATATAACAAATCGCCAATGTAAGGAGAGAAATTTCACTTCGGAAAGAATCCGATCGGTATATCTTGGAGGTCCAAGATGAATTCAGGATGACCGAGTGTAAGGAATATTTGAACTTAGGAACGTTTTTGAAAGAAACAAAAGAGCGTGAGTTAGAGCGTTTTGAAAGGGAAGAGGAAGAAAAAAAAGAGGAAGTCCGCGGGGCGGTTGAATTTCAATGGTCGGAGCCGAAGGAAATTTCTCCTCATTAAGCGGTATCATTCACGGGTACGATTAATAAAGCAGTTATCAGTGGATTTGGTGATCTTAATTGAAATTGCGTGCTCAGCCCGGTGTAGCTTGAAAAGTCGATTTAACATAAGTATCATTAAACTGATAATTCATAGCGTTAATGTAATTACTTAGTTATCGTTGTAACTTAAGTAATTATTAACATCCAAAAATGACCCTTTGTGTTTAACAGTTTTTTTTCTAAAGTAATGTTTATATTAAAATAAAATGATGAAGTTATGAAAAATATTATTTAATTATCTAATTTCCAAAAAGTATTCACCGCGAGAAATGTTATAAAATTGCAATTGTTTAAGTAATACAATAATTTGTTGAATTCAAGTTGAGAAAATTCCAATCAACAAATACAAATAATCTCTCAACAATTCGCATTTTTCCAGATTCCTCGCGGTGAATAATTTGGAAAGTAGATAAATAATCAATATTATGAATAACTTTATCATTTTATTTTAATTTAAACATTGTTCTAGAAAAAAAAGCTGTTAAAAAAAGGGTCATTTTTGGATGTTAATAATTACTTAAGTTACAACGATAACTAAGTAATTACAGTATGGTTATGAATTGTCAAATTAGTGGTACTAGAAATAATATTCAATAGTTGAATATTGTGTTACATTGTTGTTAAAATCGCATTTGTATTAGACATCTAAATTCTGTCCTTGTCAACAAGAGCAATACCTTAAGTTTCATAAATAAGATCGAGTTATTGTATTAGAATATCCTGTCAAACATTTTTTATATAAAACCTTAGGTCCGGAATTGGCGTCTAAGATCTTATTATATAAATTCTTATATAAGAACTCGTGTAAGATGTTATTCTTATACAAGATCTTATATAAGAACTCATGTAAGATATTATTCTTATATAAGATCTCATATAAGTTCTTATGTGAGATCCTAGGTCCGGAATTGGCATATAAGAAATTTTTGATAGGGTAAGGTGTAATTTTTTAAGACAAAGATAGTTTTCACGAAGCTGATGACTCGTTTGTTTTTTACTTTTGCACAGGAACTTTCACTTTACATGTTTTATTGGCAGAGTTAATTTTAATTGAAGTTGGTTTTGCTTTTTAACTTTTTTTTGATACTAAATATCAATTTTTTTGTAACAAACATGGCTCGTTTTTTATTTTGATTTCACTTCTTTTGCTGAGTTTGACACACGTGAACATCATGATTGTACACGGGAACATTCTGACTGTGAATTCAAGAAATTGCGTGTATTTTGAATGGGTCACATGTTCAATTCTAACATTTATCCTTTTTGGAATAATCTTTTCTCGAACTCGCTTATTAACAATGAGTCCAACAGCACGGACAGTGACATTGAAGGCACGTCCTGTCCTTCCATGATAAGCTTTGTAAGGCATACCTTTTTGAACTGCTCCATTTCCTTTTACATCGACAATATCTCCCACCTTATATGATTTCATATAAGTTGAAAGTGGGATAGTACCATGTTTGCCGAATTTGCGTGAGAATAAATCTCTAGTATTTCTACGAATTAGTCATGTTGTGTTAATCTGAAATATATACAATTTGACATTGAATATTCACTCATTAATTTCCCTGTAGAAAAATAATACAACTTGAAAAAATTCCAAAATGTTTTTATCTGTGATTTTGCTATATGTAAAAATAACGATTTTATAACTTAAAAAAAAACAAAAAAATTATTAATTAAAAAAATTTAAAGAACTGATAACCACAAAAATTGAAATGCTTTAAGTAGTTCTGTCATTCCTGTCGCTGATCAAAACAAAAACAATTTATGATTATAATAGAAAATTTAATTGAACATCAAAAAATAAATAAATTGCATTTTAGTGTGGAAAGAGTATGTTTTTATGTTTCTATCGCATGTAACAATAGATTTTTCATTCAAAAAACATAATTTGCATGAATGTGTGGGTGCTTTGGTGAGTGAACTAATTTGGATATTGAACGCAACATTCTTTCCTAATTCATAAAACAAACCGTTTTGAATGTTCCAAAATAATTTTGTAATTTTTGTCAAGATGATCAGTAATACCAATTAAATTAAGCATATTTTATTTACTAGTTAAAAAACACCTGTTTCCACAATTTAATGATATAGAACCGTGTCAAAACTGTCAAATTGCCACGCTAAATAACCAACCTTACCTCTAATGTCATTTTTCCTTGGCCTGTTCTGCTGTTTGGAACAGCTCAGAATACCATTTGGCGCCAACATAAAAAATTTGAAACGAATTGTTTATATAATTATAAAGTCATGATAATTCAAAATTCTTAAAAATACTTTCACAAAAAAGTAAATAATCATTTTAAAATAAATAATTTTAAAGAATTAGATGTAAATTAATTTCCTTTTATTGTTTTAAAATATTCAAAGTAAATATAACCTAAAATTCCACGTCAGTTCTAAACTGTTCTGAGCTGCACCAGAACAGTGGAACACGACAGAACAGGCCAAGGAAAAATGCTATTAAATAGAAATTTGAAGTTAAATTTTAGAATTTTATTATTTTAAATTTAATTTTATTTAAAATAAAATGTCTATTTTATTTTTAAACGTTATTATCGATGAAAATTTTTAAATTAAAAATTTAACTTTTAAGTCGTAAATACATTTTTTTATTGAAATTCAGTATTTCAATTTAAAAATTCATTTTAAAATTAAGAATTAAGTTTTTTACATCGATTCGCAAAGTCAACTTTTACCATTACTTTTTTTAATATTGTTACAAAATTTTTACTTTTTGAATTTAATTTAATTTTAATTTAAAATTTAATTTTAATTTGAAATTTTATTTTAATTTAAAATTTTATTTTATTTATCGTACCTCGACATTATCGAAAAAATTTTGCGATGAAATTTCCCTTCTTCATGTATACGTCTAAGTTTCGAACACACACATTGTCGAAATGAGACGCGAGATAATTAACATTACGATACGCGTTCAAATTGCGTCCGAGAAAATTGTTTTCAATTTCATTTTGAATGGCTGACTTGATGAAAAGATTTTCTTTTGATTTAGTTATGCAACGTGGCTGCTTGCATAAGTTTTGATTCCGTGGCTGCGTTCAATAAATAATAATTCTCGCGGAATAAAGATTCCAGTGTTGTTGGCGCGCAACAACACTTTCGTTATTCTTCAAGTGGCAAAGTTGGGCGCGCTGATACGCGCGTGTGTAAGCCGCGCGAGGAAAAACAGCACGTGAAATATTAGAAAGCAGAGCCGATGCGGGTGTTTGGCGCGGTAGCGCGATTCAGAAATCACGAACACGGTCATTCTTGAACCGACAGCGTTTCACCGTGTATACGATTGATAATTAGAAGGGTAATGATAAAGTAACGGTAGCTTTTCGCAATAGTAACTGTTTATCCCAAATAAGGGTCGACGAATAAATGTCTCTACAACGTTAACCAATTACCACATAATTATTGCCCACGACTCGATAACGATAATGTTGATTTTGATTTGTTTATATTCGCCCAGGCCGGTCGCAGTCGGTGGGATAAAAGCACTTTCGACTTGGGTGGTGCAAGACGGTTTTACAATACGAATTGTAAATCGTTTCCCGGTACAGGTGTCGAAATCGCGACTTTATAGCTTTTTGGAAACTTGC